>JABSTQ010008389.1:0-29062 GCA_013358835.2 Ixodes persulcatus | reverse complement strand
AAACATGTCAGCACTGTGGCCTTGTCCTCTGGGAGGTGTGGACGTAGACTCCCACCGCGCTGTCAGCTCAAGGGTGAACAAAGTGTCAGCGCAGAGCTCGACTCTGGAAAAAGTAGGTTCTTGTATTCCGTTTCAGCTATTTGTTCGAAAGGCTTACGCTGGGCTTCCTTCGTCATTATAGCGATGAAAACAAAGCGCGTGAGTGCTCTCTATTGTAGAAGTGCACTGGAGAATGCGGGAATCTCTCCCGGTGGTTAAAATAGCCGCAAAGGCATTTCGAGATCACAAGACCGGCTCTGTAAGGACAAGAAATTCAAGCTGCCTATAGCATTCCATGCGAATGGCTTTCGTAAGTCGCCGTCACTTATATTATTTAAGTCTATTTGCGCACAGAAAGAGAGCGAGCCGGCTTGAAATGTATAGTGAACTGAATCGCATTCCTGCACTTTAGAGCGGCATGTTAAAACCGGCCAAGCCAATTGAAGGGGTTTCGTTGCTTACACCGTAAAGAAACTGGGTGTTTGCTTGGATGTTGTGTCCGCACACCATCCAGTTCTCCGCTGCTAACGTTTGTCTAAAAGTCACGCCGACACTGCCAATGTTGCTACCTGCCCTGACTTGAAAAAAAAAAACTCAGGTACCTGGATCTGTTCCTGCGGTCGTGTGTTGGGCCAACACGGTGCTGCTCGCCTTCAAGATTCGCTTCTGGTCATAGAGTGAGTTTTTGAGTTCGCGAGAAATCGATTCCCACATTTTCGAGAGAACGACTTTTCATGACTGCTCTTTCTGTACGTTTTCTTCATACAATTGTGTTTTGTTAACGAAGTAAAAAAGTAGAGACAAAAGGTGGGCATTCTGAAAGGGGTCATGAACTTCTTCTTCGTCCCTCAGCGCGTCCTTCAGCGCGTCCTCACCGTTTCCTCAGCTTTCTTCCTCAACTCAAAAGCGAAATAAGAAATCTCGTGGTCCATGACATGTCTTCCCACCGTGATTTTTAAGCACATTAAGGAACTTGTCATTCGCTATACTCTGTTTCACCTCATGATGTACCGCAGAAAGGCTACAAGCGCGAGCTCCTTGCTCTGGGGCACATCTCGGCGGCACAAGCTCTCGTGACTTAAGAGCAGCTGCCACCGCTATGAGCTCGCGCTTCTAGCCTTCGCTGCGGTACAACATAAGGTGAAACGAATATAGTGATGTTTAGTACCGTCATGGCACTCATTGGCCACGAACGCATATCCAATTATTCGTAGACGGATTGATTGTTCACGAGCGCATACGTCCGAGTGATTCAGTGCGCGTGTCCAATGCGTGAGCTGGTATTGGCTGACGTGCTTTAGGTACCGCGGGTCTATCACAGTGAAAAGGTGGAAAGCCTTCGAAGGAAAGGAGGTACGAAATAGTCAGCTCAGATTTTCAAATTGTCGTACCGAAATGCAGGCTTTTTGCGTTCTAACCAATTTCTTTTTGGCAAAGTAAATGATACGCGATTAGTGAAATCACAACCTTAAATTGTTTTTTTTTTCCAGTCCAATATTTATTTCATGGCCCCTTTAAGCCGCGTCAAAAGATAAGATGTGTGAGATGAAATTACATGGTTCAGGTGTCGGATTCGAATCCCGGCCGAGGTGTCCGCAGTCTGACAGAGGCTTATGCGAGGAAGGCGTCGTGTAACCGAGATGTCGGTCGCGCGTTAACAGATCTCTAGAGGGTCCAAATTAATCCTCAGTCCTTCGCTGAGACTTGTCAGACGCTCGTCGTTGGCGTGGAACGTAAGACCCTAAATTTGATTTGATTAAAATACACGGAAAGTACTTTATACTCGATCCATTTGGAAATTAAATGCAAACCGAAGGAATGTAACGGGGTGCCGCAGAAAAATACATACAGGGTGCATGTTTTCACTTCAAACATATGTGAAAAAAAAAAAAGAAACGCGTGACAGTTTGGTGAGTGCCGCCTTCGTGGTATGTTTGTGGGGCTCGGCGGAATTTCGATGTGGATAACCGTTGCCATAGGCTGCCTAATGAATTTAAATCTAGTAATGAAGGAACCTTTTATAGCGATTTTGTGAGTTTTATGCCAGAAATACTTACGCCTAAGTACAACAAAAAGGCCGCCGCGGGAAAATAATAAATAATAATTTAAATATGAAGAAATACAAAATCACCAGTTCAGATGCTGTCGATGACTTATACCTTGCTTGGGCATCGTTCATTCCCTCGGTATAAATACTTTTGATAGTGAACGCATCAGTTTAAACTCGGCGGAAAATGTATCACGTTCATTAACCGCGCCCATGACATCAATTTCAGTCAATATATGTGGCCTACCGATCAATGTATCGTGGGTCGCAAGATTAACACAAGAAAAATACTGTGAGTTCATTTTGCTGCAGAACACGGGGGCAGCCATTCACCTCGAACTATAGAGAGATCCTAGTGGACGAATACGTTAGAGTACGATTCGATCAGAAACACGCTGTTTAGTGTAAGTATGAACGATGAGCAAGTGAAACGTCACACTTGAGTTTCAGTACCCTAGATCATTCCGACACCCCCGATACCCCCGAAAACGATACCCGCTAACGATACGATGCATGCACAAAAGCGGCGACGGAGTACCGGTAATCGTTATCGAAGTCATCGAAACGATCTATACCAAGGGTGGCCAAACCGCGGCTCTTGAGCCGCATGCGGCTCTCTGCTGGTTCAAGTGCGGCTCGCGGATCCCTCGTAAGGGAACCCCCCCCCCCCCCTCCGCCCCCCCCCCCCCGCCCCTTTCCGTGTTTCCTCAGGAAAAAAAAGAAGGGATTTCAGAATAAAACACACTGCAGCTTGCGGTTTGGCATCCTTGTACTCCCATGCGTACAGTCGTACAGCCTTGAGCCCCCATACACAGACTCTGGACAAAAGTTAAGTTTGCCTTACCCCCCCTCCCCCCCCCCCCCCCGCCGTGGCTCTTACACGTTTCGTGGTTTTGTGTGCGGCTCTTAGGCCGGGTCAGCCTGGCCACCCGTGATCTATACTAAAACTCTTTATTGTCCGTGCGCTTTCTGGTTATCGTATACTGACTTGGAAAGATATCTTTTTATTGTTCGCCGTCAATGGCTACCGTATTTACTCAAGTATAACCCGCACTATTTATGAAGAGAACCTGAGGGTTCGCTTTTCCGCGGAGCACGCGGATTGCCAATCACCGCGATCGACAGCATGATACCAGCTGTTTACAGGATAGAAATAACGTCTTCGTGCAAACATACCATCTGTGAAGGTTGCATTTGTAAGGAGAGTCATGTTCTTGATCTAGTTATTCGCTATGTTATTTATGTGAAACGCGATGATTGGCTGTATTTGTGCTTTGCGGGAAAGTAGACACAAAGGGCCTTGTTCAGAAATAGTGCGTGTTATAACTCGAGTAAATACGGTATCTTGTATCCTGCAGAAAAATAGATAAACATACCCCTTTGTTTACTGCGTCAGATGTACTGGGCTTGTTGTACTGGGCGAGTGTCTTGTTGCCGAAAACAAACAATGTGCGCGTTTATCGCAGGTGGCTTTGGCGCCGGTGGAGGGCGAGTACAGCAGTGCAGAGTCGTATATAGAGAGATTTTGGTCAAGGGGAGGAGTGGGCAGAGCCAGAGAGCGCACGAGATGCATAGAGAAGGCTTGATATGCTCTCTTAGTCAATCAGAGGCCGAAAATAATCCCCTAGCGGTGGTAGCGAGAAACACTTTGATAAGTCCGTAATATTTAAATGGAGTAGTAACTCTTCATAGTTGAAAATACAGTGCACGTGATGTTTTAATTACGATCATGCAAAAATATGTTAGAATCGAATGTGCCGCTCGAATTCTGTCTTGCTCGGTCGGAGTTTGACCGCTCGGACGGCATTCTCCCGGCCCTCGGCGCCTGGCGTACGGATCACGTCAATTGTTCCCCTAGATTTTGATTTTGCATGACCGTGATGGAAAAATTACGTGCACCATATTCTCAGTCACCGAGAGTTACTCCGACGCACTTACTAAATTTGTTTCTTGCTACAACCGCCAGGGTCACTTCTGGCTGGCTACCTTCGAATCTATGAAGACAAAATGGTAATAAAACAACGCAATAGGACGGTCGATTAGTGGAAGGAGAACACAGGCACAGCGCTGACTTACAACTGAAAAATGTACTTGTGCACGGTACAGTAAGTAAACCTAAAACAACCTGAGAGGCACAAAAAAAGAAAAAAAATCAACCCGTTAAAACACTTTTCTCCCATCATGCCGACACGCCTACACGTAGTTTCCCGACTTCTTAATAAAATCAACATCGTCACTCGCTAGGGTTATTGACGGAGCGCCCCGCGTCATAGCTTGCAATAAGAAAGGTGAGAAAGCATGACTGCGCTTTAAGACAAGGACAGAGGAAGAACAGACACCCCAAAGCGCTAACGTTCAACTGATTTAGTCGTTGAAAGTGCAATCATGTGTTCTCACGTACGCACCAACTCGCCCAAAGTTAGCGCTCTGTGGTGTCTGTTTTTTCTCTGTCTTTGTCTTAAAGCGCCATCACGTTTCCTCACGTACAATACCAACTCGCCCAACAATCAGCACTTGTCAATTAGAAAGGCCTCGTCAACTTCTCTGTGTTCTCCTTCAAGTGGTCTTTCGTCTTTTGTTGGCGCTGTCTTAGTACCTTTTCAGCATGACCAACACACTAGCCCAACTACACTCCTTGTTGCTGTGAAGACGCCCTAGAACACGCAGCCCGCTCTCGGCCAATCGCGGCTCCTTATTTGCCTCCTATACTCCCCAATGAATGGCTAAACTCTCTTTATATGAGGCTCTGCACCAGTGATACCGTCGCCAATTCGCTTATAACAGTCGCGGTTGAGGCGCACCGCGTTCGGCCAGTCCCGATTGCGCCGGAGGTCATGTGATCGCCCCCTTCCCCACTTGCTCTCTCTCGCCTTTGGTTGCCCGTTCCCTCGGCGCTCTAAGGCTTTGCGCGGAAGAGTGGGGCGGCCGAAGCATACGCCGGAGCAAGCAACGGCTGTTCGACATCGTAAACACGCCTGTAAAGCCGGGGTCAAACTGCTCATGCCTCACACTGAAGACAGTCTGCAAACACAGTCACATCAATATTCGTGGCATGAATGCAGTGTTGTACACGTTCCTCGAAAAGAGGCACGGAAGCTCGTTCCTCGTTCCTCTAGATTTTTGGAACGCGTTTCCGTTACAAGTTCCATCTGCGAGAAAGGAACTCGTTCCCGTTATAGTTTAAAAAATGGGACGTGTCCTTAC
Organism: Ixodes persulcatus; assembly: GCA_013358835.2. Lineage (NCBI taxonomy): Eukaryota > Metazoa > Arthropoda > Arachnida > Ixodida > Ixodidae > Ixodes > Ixodes persulcatus. The sequence continues at coordinate 23,772 of JABSTQ010008389.1, read as the reverse complement.
ATATACGTTACATTTGTATTTTGCTAATTGCAATATTTAGATAGATCAAACCAAACTTTTTTATCTATCCCATTAAATAGCAACATACGAATTTGAATGTCGTGATGGAAGGACACCAGGAGAAGAAAACAAGCGGAAGCGAGGTTTCATTTGTTGATATATTCACTTTTAAAAATCTCAGAATTTTGCATAGTCACGTTTGTGGTGGACAATTCAGACGAGCCAAATGTACTGTTACCCCACATTGCACGAGCATTTTACAACAACATCACACGTTTCAATCTAAAAAAAGTCTCGTGTTCGAACTTAACAACAGTTGCTTCTCGATGCGGTTGTCAGCAAGACGAGCAAGTGGAGAAGAAGGTAGGGCTTTTTGAAGGTCAGTCTTGAAAACTAGTCCCTCTTCGTAGAGGTTGGAATCGTTCAGTTTGAAGCTGGGAGAAGAGGAGAGGGAAGGGAGGTTAATTTCTGTGCATCTGGCCAATGTTTGGGATACAAGGGTGCGTTTGATGTCTAGTAACCTGTTCTTTTAGTGTAACTGGTTTCTTTGTAGAAGTTCAGTGATGGCTGCAGTCGCCCTTAGATTTCTGGGTGTATGATGATTCGTGGAAGCAAAGAAAGTAGTTGAGTTTGAGACGTCCCTTTTTCTGTCTTTTCCTTCGACTAAATGTTTTGATTTCTGTACCGCAGTCTCGGGCAAAGAAAAGAAAATCAATGTTCACTATACTTCGTTTCACCTTATGTGCGACCGAAGGCAAAGCTGGAAGCGCGAGTACGAAAGCTCCGTGCGTTCAGGCTTTGCTCGAGCGCGCGAGCTGGGGAGAAACGCAAAAAGCGCTGGTCTCGCGCTTCTAACTTTGGCTTCGCTCGCAGATAAGGTGAAACGAAGTATAGCTCTCCTGCACCCTACTGTTACCAAGCGAGGACCCCACAATATAAATCTTAAGCAACAAAAAAAAAAAAACTTAACGAGATCCTCCACTTCGTAAATATATTCTTTTTCTACTCTTTTTTAGAATTTCCTTCTTATAAATAAAATAAATATAACCCCACTAGATAAAAAAAAACGAAACGCCGTTCCTTCTTCGGTTCCCGTAAAAATGTAACTACTTCTCTTTCCAGTTCCATCGATGCAAAATATAACGGCGGCGTTCCTTCGTTCCTCCTAAAAGGAACGCGTTCCAGGAACGCCGTTCCTTGGAACGCCGTTCCGTACAACACTGCATGTATGTGCGCGTGCTAAGTTCCTGCTTTAACTCATTAGCATGCGGCATTCAAAGCACGGACCTCGCAGTGACTCGCGTTCGAATCTGTATGCAGACTGTCTTATGTATGATGTGCAGGTAGTGTGACCACGGCTTAAAGGGATGCTAAACGTGTTCTGTATTTGAATAAAAACACTAAAATTGTCTTCATTTGGCCACCAGAATCACGAATATCAAGATTATTTTTCAGTTTCGTGCACAGAGGCCGCAGAAAATAATTTTCATAATATCTTCGGAATCTCCGCTCTCGAGCATCTTCATCGCATATCATAGCTATATACAAGCACACTTATTATTAAAAAAAACAACAACAAAAGAACGCCATGACGGTTGTCAGTGCGGGTAGAGAACTAGAAACGACTGAGTGAGGCGAGCTACAGGCTCCGCTCATGCTTTCAGTTGCACCTGAAAATGTGGACGGCAATCAGGTGGAACCAGACCACTTCGATCGCAGCGCCACCTTCGCTGCGATCGAAGCGAGCAAAGACACAGGTAAAGGTCATATGGGCGATATAGCCCCTTAGGGGCTGTATTGTATTTTTATGATTTTGACGTCAGAGATCAAAACACCACGTCATTACGACGTGACGTTACGACGACGCCACGACGTAATCGTGCACTACGACGTTACGCAACGCCAAGGTGCTGTCGTAAGGCCGTCGTGACATCGCGTTGCGTCTAGGACAACGCCGTTTCGTTGCGACATCAAGTCGCCGTTGTAACGCGGTCATGACGTCGCTTTGAGGACGACGTCGTTACGCGACATCAAGTTGCCGTTGTAACGTGGTAGTGAAACCTTGTCGTGTTGAGAACGACGCCGTTACGCGACATCAAGTCCCCGTTGTAACGCTGTAGTGAAACTTTGTCGTGTTGAGAACGACGCCGTTACGCGACATCAAGTCACCGTTGTAACGCGGTAGTGAAACCTTGTCGTGTTGAGAACGACGCCGTTACGCGACGTCAAGTCACCGTTGTAACGCGGTAGTGAAACCTTGTCGTGTTGAGAACGACGCCGTTACGCGACATCAAGTCGCCGTTGTAACGCGGTAGTGAAACCTTGTCGTGTTGAGAACGACGCCGTTACGCGACATCAAGTCGCCGTTGTAACGCGGTAGTGAAACCTTGCCGTGTTGAGAACGACGCCGTTACGCGACATCAAGTCACCGTTGTAACGCGGTAGTGAAACCTTGTCGTGTTGAGAACGACGCCGTTACGCGACATCAAGTCACCGTTGTAACGCGGTAGTGAAACCTTGCCGTGTTGAGAACGACGTCGTTACGCGACATCAAGTCACCGTTGTAACGCGGTAGTGAAACCTTGCCGTGTTGAGAACGACGCCGTTACGCGACGTCAAGTCACCGTTGTAACGCGGTAGTGAAACCTTGTCGTGTTGAGAACGACGCCGTTACGCGACATCAAGTCACCGTTGTAACGCGGTAGTGAAACCTTGTCGTGTTGAGAACGACGCCGTTACGCGACATCAAGTCGCCGTTGTAACGCGGTAGTGAAACCTTGCCGTGTTGAGAACGACGCCGTTACGCGACATCAAGTCACCGTTGTAACGCGGTAGTGAAACCTTGTCGTGTTGAGAACGACGCCGTTGCGCGACATCAAGTCGCCGTTGTAACGCGGTAGTGAAACCTTGTCGTGTTGAGAAGGACGCCGTTACGCGACATCAAGTCGCCGTTGTGACGCGGTAGTGAAACCTTGCCGTGTTGAGAACGACGCCGTTACGCGACATCAAGTCACCGTTGTAACGCGGTAGTGAAACCTTGTCGTGTTGAGAACGACGCCGTTGCGCGACATCAAGTCGCCGTTGTAACGCGGTAGTGAAACCTTGTCGTGTTGAGAACGACGCCGTTGCGCGACATCAAGTCGCCGTTGTAACGCGGCAGTGAAACCTTGTCGTGTTGAGAACGACGCCGTTAAGCGACATCAAGTCGCCGTTGTAACGCGGTAGTGAAACCTTGCCATGTTGAGAACGACGCCGTTACGCGACATCAAGTCACCGTTGTAACGCGGTGGTGAAACCTTGTCGTGTTGAGAACGACGCCGTTACGCGACATCAAGTCACCGTTGTAACGCGGTAGTGAAACCTTGTCGTGTTGAGAACGACGCCGTTACGCGACATCAAGTCACCGTTGTAACGCGGTAGTGAAACCTTGTCGTGTTGAGAACGACGCCGTTGCGCGACATCAAGTCGCCGTTGTAACGCGGTAGTGAAACCTTGTCGTGTTGAGAAGGACGCCGTTACGCGACATCAAGTCGCCGTTGTGACGCGGTAGTGAAACCTTGCCGTGTTGAGAACGACGCCGTTACGCGACATCAAGTCACCGTTGTAACGCGGTAGTGAAACCTTGTCGTGTTGAGAACGACGCCGTTGCGCGACATCAAGTCGCCGTTGTAACGCGGTAGTGAAACCTTGTCGTGTTGAGAACGACGCCGTTGCGCGACATCAAGTCGCCGTTGTAACGCGGTAGTGAAACCTTGTCGTGTTGAGAACGACGCCGTTAAGCGACATCAAGTCGCCGTTGTAACGCGGTAGTGAAACCTTGCCATGTTGAGAACGACGCCGTTACGCGACATCAAGTCGCCGTTGTAACGCGGTAGTGAAACCTTGTCGTGTTGAGAACGACGGCGTTACGCGACATCAACTCACCGTTGTAACGCGGTAGTGAAACCTTGTCGTGTTGAGAACGACGCCGTTGCGCGACATCAAGTCGCCGTTGTAACGCGGTGGTGAAACCTTGTCGTGTTGAGAACGACGCCGTTACGCGACATCAAGTCGCCGTTGTAACGCGGTAGTGAAACCTTGCCGTGTTGAGAACGACGCCGTTACGCGACATCAAGTCACCGTTGTAACGCGGTAGTGAAACCTTGTCGTGTTGAGAACGACGCCGTTAAGCGACATCAAGTCGCCGTTGTAACGCGGTAGTGAAACCTTGCCAAGTTGAGAACGACGCCGTTACGCGACATCAAGTCGCCGTTGTAACGCGGTAGTGAAACCTTGTCGTGTTGAGAACGACGGCGTTACGCGACATCAAGTCACCGTTGTAACGCGGTAGTGAAACCTTGTCGTGTTGAGAACGACGCCGTTGCGCGACATCAAGTCGCCGTTGTAACGCGGTGGTGAAACCTTGTCGTGTTGAGAACGACGCCGTTACGCGACATCAAGTCGCCGTTGTAACGCGGTAGTGAAACCTTGCCGTGTTGAGAACGACGCCGTTACGCGACATCAAGTCACCGTTGTAACGCGGTAGTGAAACCTTGTCGTGTTGAGAACGACGCCGTTACGCGACATCAACTCGCCGTTGTAACGCGGTAGTGAAACCTTGTCTTGTTGAGAACGACGCCGTTACGCGACATCAAGTCGCCGTTTTAACGCGGTAGTGAAACCTTGTCTTGTTGAGAACGACGCCGTTACGCGACATCAAGTCACCGTTGTAACGCGATCATGACGTCGCGCCGCGTCGAGGACGACGTGGACGTGGTCGTAGATGCCGACGTTGACGTTGACGCCCCACGAAACGTCAAACATCGCTATAATGTCACTTTAACGTTGCCCGGACGTCGTCGTCAACGTCACAACGACGTCACGACGAAGCCTTGAAGGCGTGTAGCGTCGTCGCCTTCGCCAACATCAACGTCGACGCGCTGTCACGACGAAGTCTTGACGTCGTGTAACATCGTCATCGTCGACGATGACGTGGACTTCGACGTCGTGAAGTTGTTTAGACGTCGTCGTGACGTCAAGTTGTGTCATGTCGACAACGACGTCGACGACCTGAGACCACGCGCCTTTATGACGTCGCATAGACAAGGACAGCGTCATCTTGACGTCGCGTGGCGTCGCCGTCGTCGTCGTCGTTGTCAACGTTGACATGACGTCGTTGTCAATGCAATATGACGTCAGAACGAAGTCTTGATGTCGCGTAACGCACGTTGTGAACGTCGATGACGACGTTGACGTCAAGGCGGCGTCGTGATGTCGCATGGCGTTGTGACGACAAGTCAGGTCGCGGTGACGTTATGTATTGACGTGACGCTTGACGACTGGGTTGTATAAAAATGTAGCCCGGCGTTTTATTGTATTTACGACCTTGACCAGTGTGCCGGTCGAGCTTGGTGTGGGAACGCAACACATTTTTCATTAAAAAAATGGCTAATCCGAATCACTGCGCTCGTAGCGCCCGAGAGGGAGCTACGAGCGAAGTGGCTTGGATTAGCCGTTTTCTTCCCACATGCGGAGGTGCAAAAATAGCACTCCGGTGGCCCCACTCTTCCTTTCTAGTACACCCTAGTGCGGTGTAATATACCTGGCAAGCTTGCAATTGTCACGCGCTACCCACACGAGTGATACGCTCTTGGCGGCCGAAAGACGCTTTTGTGGTGTAACGACTTGTCGGAGGTTTTTCATGGTTTCTTGCGTTCAGTCACATCTTCAGGAAAAACGAACGTGATATTCAAATTCACGGGATAAAACTACACCAGAATTCACTTGTAACTCGTTTTTTTTTTTTGAAGAACCTCTTCATCTTCCATTTAAGAAATAACGTCGCCGACCTTTAGGCGCCGACGGTCTCACCCTTAGTGTTGGGATGGAACACATTCAACGTCAAGATCATGCTGTGCGTGAACGTGAAGCGACACGTAGAAGAGAACGTTACCGAGCCAAGAATGAATACGCGGGTGCCACCAAGCAATTTGTGCAACGACGCGTCCGCGAGATCGTGTGTGGTGCTAGCTGCTCTGTGTGTGATCGGTCGTGGTTTACGCGAGACACGGCGCGATGCAACATCGCCGGAATTTCCAGTCAATCACGATGCAATATCATCGAAACGTCGCACCAGCTGTCGCTGTCCATTCGCATCACGTCCTGGGATCGGGCTCGCCATACTTAGAACGTTTTGTCGCAAATTATTTATAGTCACTGACGGTTTAAGAAACGCAAGGCATTTCTTAAATTGCCAGTCTTGAGCGTACTTTTTTAAACTGTTTCTTAGATTGTTTCTTAAATTGTCAGTCTTGAGCGTACTTTATGATCGCTCCTATAGTCAATCAAATTGAGGCATTAGCCAATAAACACGTACAAGAAAGAATGAAGAAGCATTAGCGTAATTGTTCACATCTTGCGTTTCTTAAACTATCAGTTACAACAAAGATAGCGCATCTGTAAATTTACATAATATCAGGTGCGCGAACACGTCGCATACCTTGTCACTTATACAATGAGCTCATACGAGAGGCTTAAGGCTGCGGACCCACGGCAGCCATCTTGAACAAGGCGTTAGTTCAACCAATAGATGGCGACACGCACCCGTGGGGTGGCCTAAATATTGGTTCACGGTTGGATGGCTCGAGCACCATCACGTTCCCCTCGTGGCCTTGCTCGCGCCGCTGCCAGCTGTGCTCAGCTGGCTCAATAGCGAGGCCCAGCAAACTCGTGTATGCGAGAATGTCAGGCTGATATAGGAAGTATTCACTGGCGGCCATAGCTGTGTGCACGACTGCTGAGCGCGTGCTGATGGCGAGCTTCCACAGTTCTTTTGTAACGTGCATTCCACACCCTCAAGATTGTCGTTCTTAGCAGCCTATTAATGTGGGCTCGTTCAGAGCATGCGCTCTAGACATCACCCACAAATATGGCGCCCAGTGAATACTCCTTATAGGGACATGCGGTTAGGTGGTTTCCACGGGCTTTCGCAATAAATCTTACCAAGAAAGAATCAATTGTTGATTGACGTGTCAATATTCTGTCAATGAAAAATTCTTCTGCAGGAATGCACGCTCAGTAGACTCAATCTTCCACGACACCAATGAAAGCGGACGTCTAGTAAACTGCTTCGCGATTTACGGTATTTACCTCGCCATTATAAAAGCGAGTTTTAGTAGACCGTGTTTCCCCCCCCCCCCCTCCCCCCCCCACCCCGCTAAGCCCCTCCGCTACCCGGAACTCTACAGCCAAGGCCATCGGCGCGCAGGCGCAGTGGCGGTTTCTTCGTAGCGGAGGGTTAGCGGAGGGGGAAACACGGTCTACTAAAACTCCCTAATGACGACCGAAAGGTGACGTCACGAAATATTGTGCTTCACGGGATCCGGAAGATGTTGTAAAGGTTGTTACATTATGGTTCCCAGAAAACAAACGCCATTGCAATATTTTCGGAAGTACCGACACACATTATGTTGTAAGTACAGCTTAGGAGGAATATGATGAAAAGCATCAGTATAAATAGGAAGACATTTATTAGCAATGAAGACGCTATGATTGAGCGGCGTTTAGTGACGGCAAGTGATTAGCGTTCGGGAATTATTAAGTTCACATGATTGCTAACTATAGACATGCGGACAATGAAGACCTGTTTTGTCGGGAGATGGAGTTGCGGTGATGACCTGATATCGGACGACTCGTGGTAGACGAACTAGCAAGTTTAGTCTCAGCGAATGGTAAGCATCAAGTGTCAAGCACAGCACGTCGCTACCGACGTTGTTGACGTTTCGAGCACTTACCGCTTTCGACAAAGTGTTGGCACCTGGGCTAACTTTGCGGAAAGACTCGAAGTCATCCTCGAGTCCAGCGCCATCATAACCAGTAACTGAAAACTATCCACTATTTAGTCGGTGGGTGGCGAAACGTATCCGCATCTGCGGAGTCATGGTCGATGCGTACTGTAAGTGATTGAAAGTTTACACGATGCATACCACGATGTCCAAACGCGTCATTGTCGTTCTACGCTCTCTTTTCGCTACTTTTGACCTACCGAAAATACGTTTCTCTGATAACGCGCCGAATTTTCGTTCAAATAAAATAAACAAGTTATTGAGAAAAATAAAAACGGCATCAGGCACCACATTAGTGCACCATACCATCCTGCAACTAGCGGGCAAGCAGAACAGATGGTGTGTGAAACGAAGAAAGCCTTCTTGAAGCTTACAAAAGAAGCAGTTCAGTGAAGAATCGCCAGGTTCTTGTTCCGGCAGCACGCGACGGTCTCATCTTCCACGGTAAAACCACATGCTGAAGCAATGTTCGGCGGATGAAGAGCCACACCCCTCGACCTCATGAAACTATGGCCTACGAACGAAGATCGAGAGATTCCCAGATCGGGAGTAACGGCAGTTTATTCGATCGGACAACCCGTCTACGTGAGGAATTTCAGCGGAACTTCGGCCTTTCAAGAAAAACTTGAGCAGAAAAGGCTCTATGTTGTTTGCCAGATGGTGTCATCCCTCTGAATACGTTGGATATCAATGCCCTTCAGTGTAAATATAACGAAATCGCAAAAATCTCTTTGTGTATTGTGTAACTGCCCTTGTAGTTTGTGGCAGAAGCTATGGTGGTGATTTGGACCTTTCACACACGGCTCCTTTTTTTATTTTTCGCCTCGTACTCTTTTGCGGTTTCGGTAGGCTATAAGTATCTTTTGGAACGGGGACACTTTACCTCAACGAGGCCATTTGTTCCAAGCAGTCCATCAGTGGATGCCGCTAGAAATCTATCCTTCATATTAATGAATAAGCTAAACTTTCGCGCAGTGCAGTTTTCATGTTCCACGTACAGTTGTAAAGCAGCATCTTCATTGATTTTACCATATTCTGTTGCGGGTGAAGAAATGTCTTTGGGTACACGATACTTGAAACAAGTCTGGCACTGTACGTTATGGTTCGATACACACTAATATCGTCGTCCTTATAGAGCCTCATCATTTAATCATTGCCTCGTCACCTCATATTGCTCTACATCAACAATAAGTACAATAGTCTACCGCCATATTACAATACATGAATTTAAAAAAATTGAGTCGTTCAGTCCTTCATTATGTTCATTATTTATATAATGTTAATACGTTACATTATCTCGAGACGATCGACGTCCATCGTCGATCTTCAAATGTACCTGTATATGAGCACTGTAAGCACAACGTCTGTAGCTAATGTCATTGCCGTAGCGCATGTCATTAAAAACATATTTGTGCTGAAAAATTTCAATCTTAAGGCAATATTTGGAGAGATGAACAAAACAAAGTAGTGCAAATACCAAAAAAAGTATACCGTTACATTCTGCTCCAACATCATCTTAACAAAACTGCTCTATTGAAACCGTGTTATCTTTAATGGCTGCTTTATGAAACAAGAACCAGCGGAGCAAGTGAGGGTCCGCGCCATCATGTTCGCAACGCAACAAATGCGCATGAGCAGTATAAACCAATACATACATAATATCAAATGAAAGAGGATTACTTTGTCTTTCGAACGACATCAATCCCAGAAAACATTGTTCAAAAGAAGATAAGTAATGACCTGCCAAAAAGTACCTAAACTGCCACATTCAGTGGGAACGTGTAATATTTTCTGTTATGTTGACCCACAGCTTAAACTTGCAGAAACAGTGCAAGGACATTTTTTTTTGTACTCTGCGCAAATATGGCTTAGATTGAATCATTGATGTTTTTAGCGCGGGAAACACGCGTTAGTGTTTTCGCCCCAGGCAATAATAATCGCAGAAAAAAAAAGAGCATCGTTCACCTACTGAGCAAGCAGCCAGAAAAAGCGGGCACAAATTTGAACTCGATGATATGACGTCATTGCCATAGCCAATGCTTATCATATCACGCGCTGGGGTCGGCAAACCGCGGGGCACGCGCTGAGTTTCAGACACTGTAAAAGATAATTAACGATGCACAGTTTGTTTTTACGTTTTTTTACATCACGTGTAAGTCACCGAAACTTTCGTGTTTCGAATTCCCGCGTGCCAGGATTTCTCGTTGAACTGGTAGCCTCACTTAATATGAAGCACAGATGTCCCGGTGACTTAAACGCAAACTTTCGTAGCATTACGTGACGCAAGAAGACTAGGCTGTGTGAACCAGCCTTTAGAGTTTGGCTTTTAGGGAGTTTTAGAATAAGGGGCCCCTACGCTCGGGGAAACTAGGGTGCCTCAATGCCCTTCTGTTTAGGGTGATGCCATCGTTTGTAGTACCCGATGCCGACAGCACGCGCTCACAGGGAAAATACAAAGAAATTGCAGGAAACAAAATGTCGCCGTAGCACAGTCAGCGCCACGAGCGCGTGCAGGGACACGCCCTTTCACGCGCTTCAGAACAAAAAATAAAAATAAGCGTTCGAAACAAAATGGCCAGATGTCATCACCCCAAGCAAAGCGCACATGAAGGCACCCTAGGGGAAGCCTAAGAAATAGGGCCTCACCACTTCGCATGCGCCGAACATTAACTGTTATTGCCACGCGCGTCGGCGAGTGAGCGCGTGCGTGGCCGGGTGGTTACTGCGCTTGACTCGCGTGCGGTAGCCCAGGGTTCGATTCCTGGGAGCGCCGCGTCCTTGGTTTATTCTTTCAATAGACCCTTTTCGAAATTTTGTCTGGCAACTTCAATAACTACCATCATTTAAGTTCATATTATCTGTACATGCTAATGGCGTTCTTTTGATGACTGGTGGAGAAAGAATACCGAAGCGGAGCCTGGAAATTCCAGACGTTAGTTCGCTGCATTATTCTCCTATGTTACCGTGACGAGACTTATAAGCTTCTACGCGCTACGCATTTGAGGGTGTCATGTTAAACCTTGGAATGCTTGGCTTCGGCACGCCCCAGACATCTCATGGCAATAGAATATGGTGAATTTTATCAAGAATTTGACTCCATCGAGCGCCTTGTACACAGTGGTATACACACCGTCGCAACTGAAACAAATAGAAAAATAACTGTGCAGCGAAGGAAACCACAACTTTCGTACGTCTGCCGTTGACGAATATGTACCACATTCTAACCGCCATTAGCATACAGAAATTTAGACTGATATTTGAGCCACTAGATGGCACTGAATTTGTGAAAGGGTCTATTAAGATTTCTGGTATTTTCGAGAACCGTGTTGCTTGTTCTAGGTCAGAATGTTCTACGCGCCGAATCTTCTAGGCCGATTGTTCCAGAAGCCCACGCGTGTATAAGGCGCCCCTTGTGGCGAGCCGGAGTCAGTCTCGCACCAGCGTGCTATCCCGGTGTTACGCCGCCATCGACACCCGCGACGCACTACTGTTGTCTTCTGTTTCCTTTTTATTTTGGGCACACGTTTTCCCCATTAAACGTTTAATTTCTTCAGTTATCCTCGACTCGTCAATTGTCATTCGTGACAATATTTGGGTTAGCGTTGTCCCTAAGGCCCCTAAGGCAAGCATGGCGGCGCCCTGCATCGCTCGTTTCAGAAGAAATCCGTCATAGTCGCTGCACTATTAAGCCGAGGTCACACTGCTCATATACCATACAAAGGACAGTCTGCAAACACGAGTCACCGCAATGTCCGCGGTTCGAATGCCGCGTTCCCAAGTTTCTTTTTGATCTCATTGCCATAGTGCATTCAAAGCAGAGATCTCGCGGTGACTCGCATTCGAATCCTTATGCAAACTGTCTTTTGCATGATGTGTAAAGCTGTGTGACCTCGGCTTTAGGCACGTTCATCAGCAATGAATGGAGCAGCAGGCTTTCGCCCTGCCTTACCTCGCTTAAATCGCTCGGTATGTGTGATGATCTCGCACTGTCTTTAAATTGTCTTTTCATTCTGGTCGTTCTTAAGCTTGAAAAGACGCGGTATTATTTGACATGACAGTATCACGCAAATCCTAGTGGCAATTGTCTTGGCTCGATCTCGCACCGCTCGATTTGTGCTGCCAGGTAGACGGCTCCCTAAGCCCGACTTGAATTAGGTCCGACCAGTTCAAATTCAGATACAAAAGCTGGTCGCACAGGACGCTGGAGCGGCTTCGCCTTAACTTAGGCATAGTTGAGCGAAAGCACGAAACGTCGAACAAGAAGCGAGCTACCAGAGAGAGGGGGAGTATATACTTTCGTGAAAAGGAAAGATACAAAATCGTATTGATTCGGTCTTGACTTCAAACATTTAAAGATTCTTCAAGAACAGGTGCAGATTTGGTTTTACCTTACCCATTATCTGTGACGCAAGCAACAAAAAGTGTCTGTTAGGCGCAAACATATTATATGTTTACATTTTCCCCTTCATTAATTTTGGTTGTTAGCCGTATTGCCGCTGCAAGCGAGAAACGCAAGTATGCAACACTGAGTATCAAAAACCCCAATCTATAAGCCGGCAGCGCGAGTATCGCTGCGCTAATGTCCCCCTATAGACTATAGGGGCCCCCGAGCGTAAGAGCCCGTTTTTCTAAAACTCCCTGCGGTCCACATGGCAGCGATTGTACACGGGTCCCTACCCAAACGCTTGTCGAGCTATTGATTATCACAAGCCGAAAATCGGGTGCTCACGAAATGCCCGGCTCCTATCTAGGACCAGCATTCAGATATCGTCCCTCGGGGGACTCTGCCAGCACTGCGACCTCCGAGCTGTGATCAAGATTCGCGAAGGAGAGATTGATAGAAAACGCTCGCCTTTATCCTTGAAATTACAAGACCGCGACGAATAAACTTCTTGGTCGGTGGCGTTGTGTGCGAGAACATACACTTGGGTCCCACTATAGCGACAGTGTGCTCCTATAAACTGAAAGACATTCCAAGCAAATGTCGTACGTAAACTCCCTTGATACATGCTTTACAAGTAACGACAGTAAATACAAATGACAAAGCTCATTCCACTGGAAAGAAATGGTGGCATTCAGTTCAAACCACTGCTGTGCATCGTCATTCGCTTCCTAAAACCTGCACCGTCACTCAGCCGGCGCTTCAAGGAATATCGCTACTATACTTCGTGTCACTTTATCTGCGAGCGAAGCCAAAGCTAGAAGCGCGAGACCAGCGCCTTTTGCATTTCTCCCCAGCTCGCGCGCTCGAGCAAAGCCTGAACGCACGGAGCTTCCGTGCTCGCGCTTCCAGTTTTGCCTTCGGTCGCACATAAGGTGAAACGAAGTATAGCAGGATCTGGGGACTTTAGTTGTACGGCCCCTTTAAGCGGTGACTAAGACTCTTTGCTCCACCTCAAGTCCAGAAGCAGCCGACGCTACAAGCTGATGGGACCAGAGGAGGCCAAATTACTCATTTATTGTAATTGAATTACTTTACTAATTACTTTTTTAAAAAGGAGTGAAATGTAATTACATTACATTACAAATTACCACTACTTGAAAATAATAAATTACAATTAATAATTACCGCATAAAAGTAATAAAATTACTTTCAAATTACTGTTTCAGATATTTTAAAGGAGGCGCTAATCAAAAAGAAAGAAGGCACTCTGCTCTGCATTTGAAAAGCACCAACTTCCAGCCACCCACCAAGCCAGTGGGCAAAATAAAAGACTGATAAGGCGAACCAACATACCATCCCAAACCGAACCGACAGACCTTGGGTCTGTTTGAGTTGTGGGTTCACGTTTTTCCGAAATACCTACTGCGCAGGCTGTCGATCCCCGGATGCGTCTGGGTTCGGATTGCTTTGCACTTGATTATTCTTGTGGGCTGTGTCTTCTTTGTGTGAACGTCGGGGCATATAAGCTTCAAGGGGGACAAAATCCATGTTTTGGGGAAGCCTATTGGTCACAGCTACACAAACCCATCAGGATTTAGGTGGCACGACCCTCTAGTCCGACCTAGAGTGCCTTCAAGCAACGCGCACATAAAGGCACCCAGTCCGACCGTCGCACGAGCCAGCGATCAAACACAAAAACCGCATTTGTCGTTTCTTTTTCGTTATTTTTTGAAGAAGCTTTACTTATTTTTTTTGCAAATGCAAGAACTGCTTTTTTTTTTGTTCATTTCCGGGCAAATAAGAAACATGCCTGAAATATCCAAAAAGTAAATACGATTTTAACTAAAATTACCGTCACTAGGGTAATTAATTACATTACTAAATTACCTGCATCAAAAGGTAATGAGACACATTAAAAATTACTCTCAAAAGTAATTTCACTACTGTAATTAAGTTACAGTAATTTCTTTACTGCCACCTCTGGATGGGACTAAAGTGCCTAGATAAGGGGTTCCTACAAGTAGCGGCATTCTTTTAAGCGCCGACTGCGTGACGGTGCAAATTTTAGGAAGCCAATGGCGGCGCAAAGAAGAAGGCCAAGAGTGAACTGAAGAAGCCATTTTGTTCGTACGGAATGTGCTTCGTCAATTGTATAAGCTGTCGTTACTTGTAAATATAAGCTTCAAGTGACTTTATATGGGACTAATCAGGGGGACAGCTTCAAAAGCGGACCGTCGCGGTGTTCGTCATGTTTTTGTACGTGTTCGGTCATCGCTGGAATAACCATAAACAGAAAAGGCCGAGTGGTTTGCGCTTTCGACTATGCTTGATCATTCTTATTACCTCTTAGCCTCGGCTGCGTCTGGACTTAAGCCGAAACGATGTCTAGTTCATGCGTTTTTCACCCACACGTAAGTTGACTCATGCATTGATTCCCGGTAGCGATGAGCGCGCAGGTTTCCGCCCCTTCAGCCAAATGTGTATAGACGGCACAACTGGCGCAAGCCAAAGAGATTGATTGGATACACGTACGTGACGACGCAACCGAGTGAATTCTGTCTCTGCTCATTCTTCGCCGTGTCACTTTACCATGGACCACGATGGACACTACGAGGCATCCCGGCCAATCCAGCGCAGCGAACGCATCACCTGACTACGCGCTCGCACGTCACTGGACACTTCCCGAAGGTCACGTGATATGCTCTCTGATTGGTCGGATTTCTTGTTTTTCCTTTCTTTTTTTTTTCTTTCGGGGCGGTTTTTACGAAAGGTGTCCTTGTCCGGAACAGTCGTCCAAGTCGGGGGGCCTTTTGTCCGCTTTTGTAACTGTCCTGCGAATGGGAGACGGACGCGTGGCGGTCGACGCGGATATATATATATATATATATATATATTTTTTTTTTTTTCTGGCGGCATGTTAAGCCGGTGTCAGAAGCGTTTTTCTTTTTTTTTTTTTTGACGACGACAGAGAAACAAAGGGTTCTTACCAAACCGTCGAATTGTCATCGTAGAGCGTAGGCCGCGTGATAAGAACACAACGGGTCGTTTAGGAGAAACGTTGGTCCCGAATATTTATCATTCATTTCACAATACCGCAAGCTCCGTTAGGGCCAAACCAGGAGTGGAAGATCCGAGCGAGTAAACTTGAGAAAAGAATCACTAGCCAGTGCTACAATGTTATGGGGAAACCATTCCCTCAAACATGAACGCAAAAAGGCGCAGTTTCCCCGCTACATTTAGTGGGAAATTTGATGTCACGTGACCTATACACCAATTCAGTGTCCCCGCTAAAGTTTGCGGGAAATTGGATGTGACGTGACGTGACGTCAGGGGACCTACCGGCAAATCCACGTCCCCCGCTAAATTTCAAGGACGACCTCTACGAGAACGTCTAGGGCCTAGAGCCCAGAGGTTGCTGTGGGATCACGTGACGTCAATTTTACCGTTAAATTTAGCGGAAAAATTGAGGTCACGTCAATTTTTCCAAACTAGATAAAACATTCTCAAGTTCAGAAAGAACCGGCAGAGCAAGAACGGAACATGGAAGCTTATAATAATAAAACTAATAATAATAATAATAATAATAATAATAATAATAATAATAATAATATAATAATAATAATAATAATAATAATAATAATAATAATAATAATAATAATAATCAATCAATCAATCAGTCAATACATAATCCTTATTGGGTGCCCGGGAAGAACCACGCGATCTGGATTCTGGCATACCGAAACCTCCAAACACTCGGAACAAAGGAACGTGCAAGTATTGTACATAAATGAATTGAAACGAGTAAAACATGCAAACATCCCAAATAGATTGGAGTAAGTAAGGAATGCGTTTCATTACACAAAACCTAGGGAGAAAAAATATGCGCGATGGCATTTCATAGTAGTTGAAATGCGACGATATCGCGTTGGCTCTGGGTGCCTCAGAAATAAAGGCGACATGAAGACGGAGCTTTGAGCCTTGCAAAACATTAATTATGCGCTTTCGAAGAAAAGCTCGATTAAAAAAGGCAAGCTTCTCAGCGCACCCGTTGAAGCATTCCAGGAATTGGGCTTATTTTGCATGAAGATCTAGAAACATAAAAGGGTGAGTTGGGCCTTGTAGCTACTCTAAAAACTCGAACACATAGATCGGATAAAGGACCTGGAGAATCAACGAACCCGTGCAGGGTCTTAAACAAAAATAACAAATCCGTCTTTTCTCGGCGTCGATGTAAACCAAGTAGTCTGGCAAACATCAACAGAGCCTCGTAATTTAAAGACTGCTTATCACTTCTCGAGAAGCGGTGCTTACTGATTGAAATTAAGCTTTTTGTACACTTTAGATTCTTATCAAATTACTTTCACAGACACCATTCCACACCATCGATGCGCATTCTAGCTGAGAACGGCTCAGTGAAGAATAAAGCGTAATAAAATTACGAGGGTTGGTGAATTCTCTTGTCAAGCGACACAGAACTATCAAAGCTCGTAACGATGCGCCAACTATTCTTCTCACATGAACATCAAAACACAGGCTCGAATCGAAGACAACACTGAAAGCTCTCATCTCCGTTACACGAGACAATAAAACACTAGAAATACAATAAAGAAAACTTTTTTTTTTTTGCGATTTGCGGGAAAGCGTTATTTCTTTTGTTTTCGGAGAGTTAGGACGGAGTTTATTTCTTTTTTTTTTTACACTAAATGTTGAATGTGTCTGCGTCGGTAAGCAGAGCTACGCAGTCGTCAATACTTCAAATTTCTCGGGAGATTTTAATAGCATGAGTATACTGGAGAAATAATAAATGTGAGATGGAAAGAGGAACATCATTTACAAATAAAAAAAAATAGGAGGGGGCCTAAAATAGATTCTTGAGGAACACCAGAGTTCGTGTTGTAGATGGTGGAATTCATATGACTAACATTAGCAAAACTCTTCCTGTGCAGTAGGTTATTTTTGAACCACTGAAACATTTCTGCTCCTACACCATAGTAATAAAGTTTGGACAGCGGGATTTCATATTCAACTAGATCCAACGATTTGCTCAAATCAAAATAGACTACATCGTGTTCGCCCTGCTTACTCACGACACGTTAAGCAGATGAAGTAAACGTAACCAAATTAGTTGTCGTCGACCTGCCGGGAACAAATCTATGCTGGTTGGTAATTAAAAGATTTCTGACCGAGTACGATAAAAATTTATGAACAACCATTTCAAATAGGCTCGAACTACACCTAAGCGATTATGAGTTGTGAATGCGAAAGCATGCACGCCGCTCTTCCGCTCCCTTCTTTCGTCTGCGTTGACGGTCGAGCGCGCGCGCTGTCCTCGGCGCGCTGACCTTGGGCGTGGAGCGATAGAAGTAGAACCGATGCCTTGCGGACACACAGCGCCATGGGGTGGCGCTAGTTGAAACTGACGCGCAGTGGCCAATGGGAGCCTCGTCGACGCGTGCCAGCCAATAAGACCGAAGCCGAAACCCATCAGCTTTACTTCGCTCCTTTGGGATCGGGGAAACTAGGTGCCGTTGTCTAGGCTTTTCGCGTGGTTTCATAGCTGGGAGCTGGTTTCACACTGAGAAAGGATATAAGGTGCCGTTTGGCCCTGCTTCAAAGCTGACGACGTCGGCTCGCTCCGTGGGACAGTTAATGCTTTCGCATTAAAAAGCTTGGAGAAGGAGCTCAGAAGGAAGATCGGCCTCTAATTGAATGCATCTCCCCTTTTTTTTGACTTATGAACACAACCAAGAGCGACCTTCCACATGTCTAGAAATATAACAGAATTTAGGGAGTTGTTAAATATTTTACACAGCGCGGGACTGAATAAATCATGATAGGTTTTATTTAGAGCTAAAGGTATTCCGTCGTGACCAGCGGACAACTTCGATTTTATTTTTTAATACCTTCTTCAACGACATCCTCGTTGATTAAGATGGAGTGGAGGATGTTGTTGAGCCCAACCGAATGAGAGTCATGTGTAAAATGACCTGAAGGGATCGGCAAACATATGCGCGGTGTTTTCTGGAGCGACAACATCTAGAAACATGATATTCAGTCTGTTTGCTGTTGTTTTACGCGAGCCGACGTACTGCCAGAACGTTTCTGGATGATGATATAACTCCCACTCTACCGTCTCCCGGCGTGCCTGGTGATCCCGATTATTTTTTTTTTTATATTCGTTCCTGTACGGTTAAAATTCAATTACCCACTTAAGAAGGCCAGTCTTTCACTTTCTGTGGAAAAAGGACTTCCTCCCAAAGAGTGCTTAACAATAACTTCCTTATTTTTCCAACAAAACGAAATGCTGAAACGTTTCGCAGATCTATGGCCGGTACCAAAAAAATGAAAGCCGTTAACTCCCTGTAACGCCGAATCAGACCGCAGCTCTTAAGGAGGAAGAGGGAAGGGTACTGGGGGGGGGGGGGGGTCACGTGACTTGGGGGGGGGTGTCACGTGACGATGACGTCATCAGTGACGCCGACGATGCCGATGCGGATGCCTATGACGTCATCAGTGACGATGACGATGCGGATGCCGATGACATCATCAGTGACGTCGTCATCAGTGATGATGACGATGCAGATGCCAATGACGTCATCAGTGACGTCACTGATGACGTCATCATTGACGTCACGCGTCCCATAATGCACCGCGCAGTTACGCCGACGGCGACGGCGACGCCGACGCCGCTCAGGCCGGAAACGGGCGCCTAAGAGCTGCGCTCTAAAAAACAATCGTTTAAAAACGTTTTTGTTGGCATCAATGGTGGCGAGAAATTTGTATAATTTAATTGCTCTAAATTAACGGCCTCAAACACGCGACCCGCGGGCCACATACGGCCCGCGACTCGCTAGGACGTGGCCCGCAAGCAACCGGCTACGAGTCTCGGTTCCCATGTCTCGAGCGCTAGACACGGCTTGCGCCATAGTGATCTAATCTCGTCAATTCATTTTTGCTCGAAAAGTAGCTATGCTATTTTAAGGTACTCACATAGTTTACACTTCTTTGTGTCCATTTGCCATTCGTTTCGCTTTTGCTTCCCAGCTTTTTTTGTAATGTACAACAATTCCGCTACCAGGCCGCAATTAAGAAGAGGTTTACTTAGGGTGCCTTCATGTGCGCTTTGCTTAGGGCGGAAACATCTGGCCATTTTGTTCCACACGTTTATTTTTCTTTTTTGTTCAGAAGCGTGTGAAAGAGCGTGTCCCTGCACGCGTTTGTGGCTCTGACTGTGCTTTGGCAACATTTTGTTTTCGTCGATTTCTTTGTAATTTACTCGTGAGCGCGTGCTGTCGGCATCGGGTACTACAAAGGGTGGCATCACTCTAAAGCAGAAGGACATTGAGGCACCCTAGGTTTACTCAAGTTAGCACTTCGCACAGAGTGACCGTTTCTTGACAGCATTAAAACTGAAATGAAAAGAGAAAGAAAGAAAGGTACAACAAAGAACACCGTAACTCTCGTACTTCTGTTGTTGATGAATATATACTAGATTTTAATTTCCATTAGCATACAAAGATTAAGAGTGATATTTGAGCCACTAGATGGCACTAAATGACTGAAAGGGTCTATTGTTTTACACGGTCTCCAGCAGCAGAACGATCGAGCTACTTAGTGCTGCCTCTGTGACTTTACGTGCAACCAATCTACTATACAGTGTTCACCCTTGAGTTGAGACTGCATCACAAGCACGAGAGCTCGAGGCCGCTGCTTTGAAGCGTTCTTCTGCAAAACGAATGCTCGCGCTAGAAATGCATGTCTCAAAACCAGGAGTGCGGACTAGCTAGCGCTTGTAGCTTTGGCTGCAGTCTCAGCTTAGGGTGAACGGAGTATACACACCTGTCAGAACTCCGTATTTGTAC
Source organism: Ixodes persulcatus (assembly GCA_013358835.2). Classification (NCBI taxonomy): domain Eukaryota; kingdom Metazoa; phylum Arthropoda; class Arachnida; order Ixodida; family Ixodidae; genus Ixodes; species Ixodes persulcatus. The sequence continues at coordinate 3,703 of JABSTQ010008389.1, read as the reverse complement.
CTCAATGTTAGAAGTAATTGAGCCCAAGCGGTCATCTTCTCGTTTTCACCTTCGCGTTTGAACGTTGTCAGTCCGTGATGTTGGCAACTGTAGGGTGTAGGCAAGAAGCCATGAGAGCGCGCGCGAGCACGCGCAACGGCCGAACAAAATCCGGCATGTTTCCCTTTTCCGTCTTCAAATAATACACCTTGTTAAGTAGTATAGTTGACTACCTCTTACTAAACATTGGCGACGAGAAGGGCACCACAAGCCAGCGACACCAGCGAGAGAAGTCATGGCGAAGCGCGCATCCGACTCGCCGGCCGAATGGAAGAATTCAACGGTTCGAGCAGTACGTCAAAAACCTCGTGGTACGGTCGACTTCAATTTTTTTTGTGCCCAACTTCGTAATCGATTCTGTCAGGCAACGAGCGCATCTGCTTACACTTTGCGGCGCACAAACACATGACATTGTGTTTGCTATACTCCAACCCTAGACGCCGTACCCAGTGAGTTATGAAGACACCGTAGCCTTGCTCCAGTCCCACTTCGACCTCCGCCCGTCTGAAGTGTGCAGCCCCACAATGTTTCAACGACGCGAACAGCGACCCGGAGAGTCCGTCACGTATTATGTAGCGGCTTTGCAGAGCTGGCCACGAACAGTAATTTCGGTAACCTTCAGACGACGATCATTGCAGCGTCGAGACCGTCAACAGAGGAAGCGACCGCCACAACAACGGCGACGCCGTCAACGGGAACGGCTAAAACCTTAACAACAATGGCGACGCCACCGACGGGGGCGCCTGCAACCGTTACTACGACAACGCTGCCAGGTCCGGTGGCTGCAGCTAAGCGAGTCAACCTAACGTTGCTACCGTTGGACGTAATGCTGCGCGGCAGGTTTGTGTGCGGGCTGCGCGACGAGAACTTGCAGCATGGACTCATCGCGGAGATGGACATCAGGTTCACCAAGGCTTATGACTTGGCTGTGCGCGCCGAGTGCGCCGTGCAGCAGCAGCGAAAATTGAAGACCGAAAACGCCGAAGTGAACAAGGTCAGCTCGAGCGTGGGCTCCGGAAAGCCTTTTCCCAGGACCTCGTTAGTGCAGAAGCAACGCTGCTGGTGCGGTGACGAGCAACACAGCTCGAAGACGTGCAGGATCGAGGCAGCCACATTCCATTGCTGCCGTAAATAGGGCCACATTAAAAGGGCCGGCGTTTCAAAGAAGAAGGCTGAAAAGAGGAGACTGCAGCATAACAACTACTGGAAGGCATCACCAGGGCCTTAGCCAACCGACCGCGCTGATCAAGTGTCGAAACTACATGAACTCCTCTCAGTTTCAAGTGAGTTCACCGTCCCAAAGATAATGGCGACCGTAAAGGCCCGTTCACACTCTTGCGACCTCTTAAACCTGGGTTCCTTAAAACTTCTTAAACAAGAGGACACACTGGCGCCATCTATTGGGTAGCAGTGTAAACTCGGCGGTCCGGCATATTTTTTAATTTCTCTCGCGCATTATCCTTTTTTTCTTGGCTCGAAAAACGTTTGTCAATGTTATAAACGAGCCTTTCTATGGGTATTACGCACATTTGACCTCGGAAATCCCGCAAACCCTTCGCTCTTGTGAAATGCAGTTCCAGGGTCACCGCACAGAAGGCGCCACAATGCCAGTGTGTCCTCTGGTTTAAGAAGTTTTAAGGAACCCAGGTTTAAGAGGTCGCAAGAGTGTGAACGGGCCTTAAGAGTCCAGGATAAAACCCTGACATTTGAGGTGTACTCGGGTGCTGCTTGCACTATGATCAGCAACGAGACTTTCCAAACGGAGTGGCCGGTTGAACTCCCGAAGTTGAGGGAGGGCAACATTCACCTCCGCACTTGGTCGGGCCAGGCACTACACATCGTAAGGACAGCTATGGTGATCGTCTCCCGCAAGCACAAGACATGTCAGCTGCCCTTGCTTCCCAGTCAACCACCGACATTCATTGGATGTACCCGTTTTATCCAAACGTCTATATCCATATGCAATATCCTGAGGATGTTCTATGAACAATACAAATTAGACATTATACAGAACGGACATCCAAAAGACGTCGCGTGGACAGGTTGCAAGGACCTTTTGCGGATGCTGATATGTGCACATACTATAGACGTACCATGGATATTCGCTGCCTTTCATCATTAAGTCTTATTCGCTCAATTTTTCTTTTTTTAAAAATATGTATAAACGTTGGCCCTGACAGTCACCACTAGGTTAGAACCGTTTTCGGCAAACCTGTGTTTTTTTACATATTTATTGTCATTAAGATTTGGGGGCACCGGGGAGGGAAACTTGGTTCGAGAGCACAAGTAAAAAGTAACAGAGGCTGCAGAAGTTGCTAGGACAAAATGCTCTTTTGCGATCCTGCACACCCGAAATTTGCGCCCATGTGCGCTGCTCCTGCATGCGCGTGTGAGATATAGGCTCATACTAAGAGCGTGTCGTTCGGGCCCTCGCAGCACTACGTGTTTTTCTAGACTGCTTCTCTCAAGTATAGTTCAACGAGTGCAGAACGTGATCAAGCGAAAATGAGTTATCAAGAAAAAGCGAAACTTGGGTGTGTCAAAACCGAAACAAGGCAAATCACGTCTGGCAACCCTTATCTTGTGACGTAAATGAAAAAAAAAAAAAACGCGCAGCGTGTCGACGTTATTTCGCTTTGCTTTAGTTTGGCCTTCGGCGTGCGGGGTTTGGCGGCAAGATTGATAAAGCCGGTAAAGTTTTGAAGCTGTTTAGAGGCACTGACTGTACCCCACGGTGTGTATACGCCATCTTAATCTCACGTCGGTCTAAGCGCCGCATGACCTACTCTTGTTTCGCTTAGCTTCAGCTTGTCTGAAGTAGGAAACGGTGTTTTGTTTCGTGTAACATGCTTTGGTGCTCAATTTAATCGACCGATTATGCCTAAAGTTACCTCGAAACGCCACATCAGGAAAAGAGCGAACCATGAGGTCAGCACACTTTTTAAACGCTTAGCTGTGCCGGGATCATTGAACAATTTTGCATTCCCTCCGACCTCGGCCTCTGTACACGCAACGTGCGAGAGTGGCCTTGGAAACTCCTCTTGTTTGCGCGTGGCTAGTACAACGGCTCCCGCCTCTACAAATATAAGCTCGGAAAGCATTCGTCAGGTTTTCTACGTTGATGAGAAGTTCGCAGAGTGGCCTCGAGACACTGACTCAGAGGCGAGTATTGATTGCTCCGAATTGAGCATTGACACTGCTGTCGGCACAGTGGTTGGAGAGAGAGATGAGCGAGTTTCTGGCACCCCTGACAGCTTTGCCAGCCTTCTGGCTAAATGGGCTGTAGAGCAGAGAACTACACAGACGTCACTGACGTCACTTTTAAAATCGCACCCTTGTTTCGCAGATCTTCCGTCAGATGCTAGAACATTGCTTCATACCCCTCGCAACACTGGAAAAGTAGCAGGGATAACTTCACTACCTTCTGGCCAGTACTTTCACTTTGGTGTCGTCTCTGGGTTGAAGCGTATGCTTCTCCAGAGAGTTCATTTGCCTGAGTCTGTGAACATTTCCCTGAATGTAGATGGGCTGCCACTGTCCAAAAGCTCCAAGGAACAAAGGTGGACTATTCAGTGTTTGGTGCAGGACCGTGATTCCAGCAAACAAACTGCACATTTTCTAATTGGTGCATTTCTTGGGCCATCAAGGCCCAACTGTGGAAATA
>JABSTQ010008388.1:0-21233 GCA_013358835.2 Ixodes persulcatus | reverse complement strand
TGGACAGAACAATAAAGCATCTGTATAACAACCCAACTCTGCGTCCCTTGTTCGGTAATCCTTTAGGAGTTGATTAGTATTGTTCTAACCATAAACGCAAAATTATTTTAAGACACTCCACCGAACGATTTAATTAGTACTTACACCAAACGTAACGCGGATAGATCACGTATGTAGTATATCTTCTAAAATGAAAAAGGATCAGCGAATTTAAAACAGACGCGTATTTATTCACCACGATTGATGATATTTCTGCTATTGCCCCCCCCCCCCCTTACTTTGAAGGTGCTTGACTATCTAGGAAATTAGTTAAAGCATTCATTTCCAATCAATCCTTTGTGTCGAAGGCTCTTTTTTCACCCCAGAAAGACCGCTTTATGACGCTTGCTGCTGGGGGGTGGGGGCCGTTTGAATATGGTCGCTGACAGCTCAAGGAACACAACGAGTGGCTCATTATATTCATGCATCTCACTTCGCAATCGCGATTCATTCTTCGGCGCTCTTATAGGTGAATACCGAAATCTTCAGGAACTAAGGGACATTTCAGTAAAAGTATAGTCAACGACTCTTTCACGACACAAGTCCCCGTAGAGTTAAAGATTGTTGTGGAAAGACCGCTGTATAAAAACGGTAATAAAACAAACGTTAGGAACTACAGATAAATTTCTATATTACCGGTTGTATCGCCAATTATTGAGAAATTTCTGTTGAACACAATAATCTCCCAATGTGAAAATATCCATATCAATGCGGTCTTTTGTAAAAGTAGAAGTACTGGACTCATGTTGGAAGAGTTTTCAGACTACACTACAAGAAGTCTCGATAGAACTCAATCTGTTATAGCGCTGTTTTCAGATTTATCGAAAGCATTTTAAACTATCGTATCGATCATAATATACTTAAAACAAAATTGTGCAAGATGGGTGCAAGAAGTCCTTTTAGCAGGTTTTTGAAGAATTATATTCCATACCGTTATCAGTTATTTATTGCTGACAACTTTAAAAAGCAATATATTACCAATAACACCATCGAAGGATCAGTGTTGGGACCGCTCTTGTTCAATATTTATGTGAATCAAATTTGATCCCTCCCGATTGCGTGGCAGCTGTGTCAATATGCTAATTATACTGCTTTGGTATTCTGCCACAATGAAGAAACAAGCGTGCTTTAAATTTTTCTTAAAGATGCGAATTTTTAACTAATTGGTTCTCAGCTAATTATATGTTTATTAACTTTTATAAAACTAAATGTTTGTGTTTGTAGTCCTCATAAACACCTGAACGTGACGACTCCCATATTCCTGCACTTACAAATGTTTAACAGATATAAATGCGTCCAATTAGATTATGTAGCAAAAACTAAATTTATATGGGGATAGATATCGATCAAAACTTCTCTTGAAATAATCACGTTGCATTTCTCGTCAAAACAAAATGCATGTTGTTTTGGGGTACATGTATGGAATCCGTAGTAGCAAGTGTTTCTCTTTAAAGTGTTTAATGTGCTGCGCGAATCCTTCAATATGGCATGTCGTTGTACGGCATGTGCTTAAATTATAAAAAAGCTAAAAATAGACAAAGTACTTCACATACTTCATATCGCCTATCGAACCATGTACGACAACGTTGAAAAATGTGAGAAACTACGATGTACGACGATGTTGAAAAATGTGAGAAACTACGATGTACGACGATGTTGAAAAATGTGAGAAACTGCGTATGCTTGGGATGTTAACTACAGAAGAATTAAACAGGCCGAGTGGGCTAGCCTAGAGTTCCTGTATAGGCTCCCTACGGGAGCCAGAGTTGCGCGTTTGATTCCACGTGCCGCGTGCCGCCCTCGCCGCTATTCGCCGAGATCCGATAACGTGAGGAGCCGTATCAAGTGTCGTGCAGCAAAGTAGACGTTGCACGCGCCCCGGCGTACGTTCCCCGGCTTTTGAGAGCGCGAACGCGCGGCGCTGCTATTCGCCGAATTCAGTCACGTGAGGAGCTGAATCCACATGCCATGCATGAACGCGCAACTCTGGCTCCCGTAGGGAGCCTATACAGGAACTCTAGGCTAGCCCACACTAGAGCCACTCCATATGGCAGCGTAGCTGCCAGATTAGCGACACGACGCAAAATTATCTAGATGCACGACGTCAGAAGCGCCTATAGTGATCTCCATTTTGGGCCTGGGAGGTTGCCATGACAACCGTACTGCTAGCGACGCCGGACGGCAACCTTTATCTAGTTGATATCTCCATTCGTTAATTGAAAAGTGGTAAAAGACCTAAAAGACGCTTTGCATGGCGGTACGGCACGGGCATCTGGAGGAGCGGTGCCTGTTTCTTCTGTGAAGTGAGACGATTTGCAGCCCGGGGACTGTTGGGTGACGAGAGCTGCTAAGTATCGTAGGTGCACGGACAAGGCGAGTGGTTTTCCACGCCGCCGGAATGGCGGCCGCTTCGTGGGACGAACATACCGTCCTTGTACTTTCGGACTTCGCTCCTATGGAGCAAAATCCGATTACGGCGGCCACGACAGGACGATTGCCTTGGGACATGACTGCTGCTCGACTGCCTCATAGTAAGAGAATGTATGCTTAGCGCCATACTTCTTCAAGACCCAATTATTCATTCAAGATGAGATTATCTCACCGACTGGCGAGGAGCGACGTCGACGACGGTATCACCCTCGTTTTGAGCGATGAACAGTCGACGGGGTTTAAACCAAGAAGGACAGCACGGGGGTCTACAGAGGATTGTTAACGCCATTAAAAGAGACGGACGCCGGACATGAGGTGTTCTTGCCGACAGGCCAAGTGGTCGTCCGGAAGTTTACCGGCATGCAAAAAGTCAATATTTTTATCTGGTGTAGCACGCATAAACGTGTTAAAGGGGCCATGAAATGACTTTTTAACTTCTTCTTCCTTAGCTTTAATCCTCAACTCAAAAGAGAACAGTGGAATCACGCGGTCGTGACATGCTAGGGCACCGGTGCGATGACCGCAAGCTTCCACCGTGCTTTTTAAGCACACCATAGAACTTGGCATTCGCAAGCGCACTCATGTGCACTCATTGGCCACGAACGCGAATTCAAATTTTCGTCGACGAATTGATTGTTGTCGAGCGCATACGTCCGAGTGACGCAGTTTTTGTGTCAAATGCGTGAGCTGGGGTCGGCTGACGTCATTTTGGCTTGTGTAGGCATTGCAAAGAGGATATTTAGAACCATACACACATGATGATAACATCATAGCTCACGGACATTAACGAGCACGAAACGGGCCCAGCTACAAAAAATAAATATTACACTCGTGAAAAATAATTGTCTGTAACTTGTTAATTACAAAGACGAACACGCCTATGAGCATATAAGTTTAATAGTATGTGTTGATGCATTGTTATAGAGCAGGTCATTTCATATACGTCATTTGCAGACATGTACACGTTACCCCAAAAAAGTAACTAAATACCGTTACTCGTTGCTCGCTGGAAAAGTAACTAAATACGTTACTCGTTACCGATTCCCAAAAGGAACGTGTGAGTTACCTCAAAAGTAACGAGTTACTTTTCACGTTACTTTGACGACCAAATACACAACTCTTTTTGTTTCATAGTTTATTGTTTCCTTTTAGTAGTCGTTGCACTTAAAGAGATACTGAACCAAGGAATTTAGTGTCCATAATAAGTGGCGCACGTTCTTTCCCCGAGCCAGCAGCCGCCGGTGTGCGCGAGCACACGCAACAAAAATGACGTCAAAGGCCTCCATTTGCGCTTAAGAGGACAGTGAAATGCATGGGCTTCGGGCCAAAGGAAAATAAAGACAGGCTTTTCATCTCTACAAGTGAAAGCTACGTGTTTGTTAGACCAATTAATCGCTTACTTTTTACACCAGACACCACTGTGTAGAGGAAAAACTTGTCTTTATTCTCCTTCGGCCCGAAGCCCATACATTTCACTGTCATCTTAACCGCGAATGGAGGTCTGTGACGTCATTTTTGTTGCGTGTGCTCGCGCACACCGGCGGCTGCTGGCTCGTGGAAAGAACGTGCGCCACTTATTATGGACACTAAATTCTTTGGTTCAGTATCCCTTTAAGCAGTAGCTGTCTCTCGAAGTTTTCATCAGTTATGTCTCCCCATTTCCTTGAAAATACATCTTCGGCGACGCTGATGCGTCGTTCTACCGACGTGCTCGAAGGAACGGCAGTGTTGTGCTTCAGGAAGAGCTGGTGAATCTTCGAGAACTGCGCCTTCATTGGGACCAGTGGGTAATGGGTTATGTGCCTTCCCGTGTTTTCAACCTCCGCGTTTACATTCGGTTCGTACCCGGTCCTAGAAAATTCAACCAACGAACCTGATTGTGCTCGCTGGGTGAAAGACATTCCCAGCTGTAGAGTTGAGTACAGCAACGTTTATCGCTGGCCACGTCAGTCGAACTGTTCGACTGACGTGTTCAGCGATATACGTTGCTCTACTGTCCTACTCTTTAGTTTTTTTGTTTTTTTTTTTTGTGTTCCCATCTGCCTTTGTCGCAATAGACGCATACTCAGGCTAGAATAAAAACAAGGCCGTTTAAGCGGTGTTGTACACGTTACTCCTTAAAAGTAACGAGATATCGTTACTCGTTACTTGGCCTTCTAAGTAACTAAATACCGTTACTCGTTCCTTTTCTAAAAACGTAACTAAATACGTTACTCGTTACCGAAAATAGTAACTAGGTACAAGTAACTCGTTACTTGTAACGCGTTACGTACATGTCTGGTCATTTGGGCAAACGGCAGCTTGTCACTTGAAAAAAACAAACCAAACAACACTGCGATCGAGTGCAAGCTATTGCAACGAAAGCACGTTTATCAAAGTCTTCAGAACTGTCAATTCGTAAAATCGTCGATTAGTACAAATGGTTAAAGATCGCAGGCGCTTCCTCGCTTACAGTTGCTGTGATTATTCGGTGACCCAGGGCTGAAACAACTTCCCCTAGGCCTTACACACGACGTATACCTTTCGTTTCGATTCTCAGAAATTCCAACATTCAACGGAAGCTAGACAATGCGAAAATGTTATCCTAAAAGCTATATCATAAAATCGTTGATTAGTACAAAACGTAAAGATCGCAGGAGCTTCCTCGCTAAAAGTTTCTGTGATTACGCGGTTACCTGGGGCAGAAACAACTTCCCCAAGGTCCAACATGCGACGCATACAATTCGCATCGATTCTCAGACATTCCAACGTTCAAACAAGGCTAGGAGTATGCGAACATTGCATGCAAAAAGTCTTATCGATCCTTGAACACATCCAGGAATCCGAGCACCACTACGGCGATATGACTGATGCTGTCGCACAGGTGCTAATATCCAGAGCGATCTTGCACAGAAAAGGTATAAAGTCTCATTCTTTCAGATCTTCACGCCACACCTGTGTCAGAGAGCACGAAGAAGTCCGAAATCGTCGGCAAGCAGCGGCACATGACGACTACCGCGCACCGAACAAACTCGTATCCACCAGCTTTGGGCGCTGCCATCTTACCGGTGACATCACGGCTCTTGCGAGGTCACGTGACGAGCAGTCATTCGGTTGCTAAAGAAACCGAGCCAGCTCAGCTCGTTGCTATGGTACCGCGTGTGACCAATCACGGTGAGAGGCGACACAGGGAAAAGCGTGGGGCTACTCTGGCAGCTACGCTGCCATATAGAGTGGCTCTAGCCCACACCAGCTCGATGCACGTGGAACGAAAGCTCGCGCTGCAGAACTCAGGAATTTTAGGTTCAATCCCCACCCCTGCCCGTTTCGATCTGGATGATAATCGTACCGGCGTGCGGTCGTGTATCACTACTGCGTGGTGCACGTTAAAAACCCATGGCTAGGGGTAGTACTGCACTGGCTAAATTTTTAATCTACAGCTGAAACAGCATAAGCCCATCAATCCTAACACGGATGTGTAAACAGAGACACAACATATAATCGTGCGTGCGCTATTTATTTATAAAATAAATGGATTTAGTAGTCTTTGATTAAGCCAAGCAAGTTTCTAATTGAAGCCATACTTTAAATTTATTAACTGAAAATTTACTTACTGAAAAGAAATTAAAAAAATAATTTTACCCAACGGTAATTATTTTTCTAAATGCGTCCTTTGTCAAAGACCAATACGACATTAACCCTTCTTCTGCGGGGAGCCTACCTTTCGCAAGAAAAATTCGGCCCGCGTTTTGGGAAACCCCTGTATACCTGGGCCGGCTTGCTAGAACAGCGTCTCAGCTGAGACTGGCTGGAAGAAAGCACTGCAAAGGCTGGGGCGTGCGAGCGTCTTGAGACGCGGTTTGAGTCCCGCTCAGCTCGTTCGCTGGCTTTAGCAGTGCTTTCTTTCCCCCAGTCTCAGCTGAGACGCTGTTTCTAGCATGCCAGCCCCGGTGTTTCTGCGATGATTCAAAAATTTATAAAACTAAGCTGTTTGATAAAAAAAAAAATGTGTGTGTGTGTGGGAGGGGGGAGGGATAACTTGACAAGTCTAGCAGACATTCAGGGATTGCAAATGACATACAATAATTAGCAAAATAATTACCAATATTTTTTAGCTTTACGTTAATGATAATAAACGTATGGTTTCAAAAAAAAAATTTGCTAAGGCCCGCTTCAGAAGGGGCAATTTTCCCAGCAATTGTGAGCTTTCAACCGAGAGGTTCTCTAGCTTTCCCAAGATCTTCGCGCTGCAAAACGAATCGCTGGGATCGAGTCCGGTTTGAAACGGGCGAGCAACTCGGACATCTCACAGACGTTTGAAGCTATAGACCTTTTTCGTTTCCTTTTGGTCTCAGTCACGTGGGTTTCGTATCTGGTTTGCAGGACAAAAATATAATCGAGCATTTGAACCTGGAATGCGCGAAAACATATGTGGGGAGAAAAACGAATGTGTGACAATCAGGTATTTCTTGTGAACACCTTCCAGCGGCGTGGAGAGACGAAAATTATGTTTTAACGCATACCAGAAGTTTCGACATTCAAGATGGCTGCGCCCTTGTGAAAAAGGTGTGCACATAGCTTGCCATAATATCATTTGCGGCCATGCCGGTATTTATGCTTTACGAGCGTTCGCTTCCCCGTGTTAGTTTCACACCGCAGAAGTAGGGACTCGAGTGAACCAGTAAGTAGAAATATCAGTCATTACCCAGCAATGGTGTATGGTTGGACTGACAGAAGTCCCCGCATCCTCAGATCAAGCTCCTAGCTAACGTCTGCAAAAAACGGCGATCTCGATGGTGTGGAATGCAGGTTTCAGAAGCACAGTGAAGATGAGACTGCGGCCAATGCCACAACCACGAGAGCTCGAGGTCGCGGCATTGAAGCGTTGTTCCGCAGAACGATCAAGCACTCGCGCTAGAAATGCTTATCTCAAAGCCAGAAGCGCGGGCTAGCTAACGCTTGTAGCTTTGGCTACACTATCAGCTTACGAGCGTTCTCCGCCAAGTCACATTCAGGACTAAGTAATTCCATGAGAGTCATACTGCTGCAAACTGGCGCTGCTTCTTAGGAACTCATGACGTGACGGCATTCCAACGAGCTTCACAGACCGCCACCAGCCGTAGTTTTGAAATCGGTTCATTTTTCTAAAAATTAGTTTCATTAAATTATCTGCCTGCAGTTTAGAAACACTAGCCTAGGCTAGAGTTTCTGGAAGGCCGGCACAACGTGAATCACATCTAAACATAAGTGCAAACATTTCGTATCTCTTTAAATCGCAACGTTTCAAGGACAGCTCGGCCTCTTGATGACGGTTGACTCTTTTTATGCTTGTCGTTTTCCAAAATGCCCGGAGTCGTATTTTTTAAGTGCCTGGTGCCTTAAAAAATTGCCGATATTGGCATCTAAAAGTTTAGGGTGTATTTTGTTTAATTTTAAAGTTCAGGGTGTCTTTTGGTGTTGCTTTTTCTTGACATGTCTTGCGTGACGCATTTTAATCCAGATATGTGGCTGCTTGGTAGAGAGAAAGAGAGGACTTTATTTTGGGTCAAATGAAGACCCTAGAGGTGCTCCTCCGCTAAGCGCACAAGAGCCAACTGTCCGACGTAAGCCGCGGAGGCCAGCCGCGGAGGCCAGCCGCCGAGGCCAGCCGCCAGTCTGGAAGAGGAGGGTTGGGGAAGTAGGAGATCCGATGGCTGTGGGGCAACCGGACAGGACATGCTCCACGTTCGCGGAGGGGGAGGAGCAATTGGGGCAGGAGGTATCTGATAGAAAACGATAGAGGAAACGTCGGGCGGGAGTGATGAGTGTGTTAAGCTGGATGGCTTTCCAGAGTGTGTGTTTGTGAGCTAGCAAGCTGGGGGTGTGGTGTAGACCGTTTCTACACTGAGTGTCGAAGTTGTGCGTAGTGTTGCTTCAGGGTCTTTGTGAAAAAATGTGCGTCATCTGCCATGGGTGGAAAATGCCATGAGATTACCCGCGCCTGAATAAGGGCCTCTCATGCACGTTTATGAGCCAACTCATTACTGGCAACCCCTGTGTGGCCTGGTACCCACATCATCACGACCAGGGTGTAAGATAGACAGGTGGGGAAACGGCCCATAGAGGCCTACAGCAATGCCGTGACCGGATTGTGTACTCGTCTGCTTGCGGGTACCCCCGATTTGCGACAGATGGCGCTGCGGCGAGAAGAAAAAAAATCTCCGTCGGTTTAGCCGGTCGCCACCGGTCGCCCACCTGGAGTGAGAGTTCGCGGTACTCCACATAGATGACGCCACAAAAAAAGAGAAACCCGAAAGGGACACAATCCGGTCGCTCATTTGGCTCTCGTTTCCCCACCTGTCTATCTTACACCCTGATCAGGACCGAGGCCGGGAAAAGTTGCTACAGGGCGGAGGAAAGGTCGTTGCGCAAATCCTCGAGATGGCTGCACGCGCGAAATGCCCGAATCGTTTCCATGGAATCACTGCAAATGCGGCACCGGCAAGTAGGCGGAAGGGAGGTACGTTTTTGAGTCCCATGCACCATGGCAGCAATCTCAAGAGCAAGCGGAGAAGTTGGGTTTGAGTACAGGCCAGCGGTGGAGGTAATCGGAGGGGTGACGGGGCGAGTCACGTGACACAGGCTATGGCTCCAAGAGGAGGGGAGGGGGAAGCGTCCACGTAGCATGTAGGAGTCTCAGTCGTACGTGTACTAAGTAACGAAATTACTTGTGATTCCTTACAATTATCAATAATCTTGTAGGGGAATAATTATATATTTCACAAAGTAATTGTAAGTAAATGCCGTACTTTTATAAGTAAAAGATTGCTTGTAATCCGTTACAATTTCGTTTCTATTCACGGGGAAAAAACATGAATATAAAGCACAACAAAAAATCGTTTCTAACTTTTTTTGTGGTGTGTCTGTGTTGGGGGGGGGGGGGGGGGGGAGAGAGGGGGGGGTATTGGAATTACACTATTACCAGCGCATACAAAACGCAAGGTCTGGCATTCTTCAGATCCTGAGAATCATTCTTCACGTCACCTAAAACCTCACTTCAGTCTTTTTTTTTTTTTTCGTTGCTTGGTTTTTTGCAATCCTAACTTGTCATTTTGCTCGCGCACGGCGAAGGGGAAAGCACACTGATACAAAGAACGGGACTCTCCGTGCAAATAATATTAAGCAAACTCCCGAAATAAAAATATTTCTTTCCAAGGAAAAAAAACTATTAGAGTGCATGCGAGCTGGTTTAGCGAATCTGTGCGCGTCTTTTCTTTTTGCCCCTTCATTCCATTGCTTTAGAACACGCGGAGAGGACAGAAAACGATCGTCGACTAATTGACAATGCCCTCCTCCGTTATAGTGACTACGACAGTTTGCATGATGTCACAGCCAGAGGCTATGCTCTGTTTTCCGCTGAATAAAGTTCAACACAAAAATCGACTGAAAAGGATGTGATTTAACTGGCATGCTGCTGAAAAGATATTAAAATATTTATCCGCGGAAGATTCGAAGGTTTATTTGATTTTGTGCTTATTTTTTTCTAATCTTTTAAAAGCTTCAGGTTGCCTACACCTCTGTGAACCTTTTCAAACATCATAATTTTTGTTTTACATTATTAGGACACGTTTTTGGTGATATATGGCAACTTTCAGCGATGGTAGTATTGCGGTGTGAGAATCGTGCTGCCTAGCTCCTGGGTGATCGGCTTCAGAATGAAGGTGCTTGCTTAAACCTTCCAGATGCGGCAGTATGAGGTAAGACTTATATAGCTCGTATTTCACAACATTAGTATTACTCCTGTCGGTGTGGTGGGACGCTGTCGTTGCCTCACCTAACATATAGCTGAAGAACACTGAGCTGCGGTACGGCCGACCCGTGCAACATGTGTTTTGGCCGGCATCATGAAACAGTAGGTCCGGCATACGTGCGTCTATATTTCCGTTTTAATTGACATTATATTTCTCTTAATCATGATGTCTAAACCCTGAGACTGGGAAGTAATCTTGAAGGTATCTTAGAAGAAACCAAGGAAAGGTGACAGACAAGCGTCTGTCTGCCACCTTAGAAAAAACAGAAGAAAGTCAAACAAGACGCTTGTCTGTCACCTTTCTTCTGTTTCTTCTAAGATATCTCCAAGTTTCCTTCACAGTCTCAGGATTTAAACATCATGTTAAATACTCACCAGCTAGCCTGCACGTAGACCATGTTTTTACAATCACTTTTATTTTCTTAGGGATCACCTGATGAATTTGCTGGAAATATATCCAAAAAGCTCCATCCTCCTACTCACCGTTGCCACAACCAAGGCGAGACATGTGTTCAGAGAAAATAAAAGATTGATATAAAAAAACATAATCTATAGTTTAATTGTTATCTGCAATTACCATGTCTTGCTATTTTCCTGTACCACTGTTTGGCGATATTTGCCGGCTAAACATGTGTTTGTAATATATTCATATACATTGATTTTATTCGAGGTTTAATTATTTGTAGTTCAATTTGTACTGCTTTTTGATTCTAACAGCGTAAAACTCCGGCTGTAATAACGAAGCTTTGCACTTTCACAAAGGTAGAGAGCTCTTCCATTTTTTCAAGAAGCACGTAATGCAGTCCGTCAGGCATTCGTGAGCGCCTAAATTGTTAATGTGTTCAGCGCGGCGTACGAGATCTTCACTCAGAAACAGGGCAATGCGTCCGACGAGACTTTTGAGAGCCAGCTCTTGCTCAGTCCCAAAAATGTGACAGGTGGCAAGGATAAACACTTCCATAACACTGTTGGGTTTTGTGTCTTACCCTAGGTCAGTAAGGTAGAAAGTAACACCACGAAAGTAACGGATTACTTTTTGTTGCAATGATCCCCTACTTTAATGGAAGGGTAATTGTAACTGTAATTAGTTACAGTTTAGCATTATAAAATTGTAAACGTAATTCCTTTTTTTTAGTGACATGAACAAGTATTGTATCAAGTGGGAAAGGGTCATGGTGCAAGGCCTGGGCTCGACGGCGTCCAGCGCGCAGGCCCGGGGTCATGTGGGCAGGGAGCGGGGCGTATCGAAGGTTGTCGGGAAGAGGCTTTCGGGGGGGGGGGGGGGGATATAAGCGGAAATAATGGGTCATATGCCAGCTTGTTGCAGGAGCCAGTGGCCCTGCGTAAAGCCGGACAGGTGACCCAGTCGACGGTCCCTGTGAAGTCTGAGGAGAGTAGGAAGAAGGAGAAAAAGCCCGGTAGCATAGTTTCTCTGTAGATGCGTGTACCGGAAGGCGTACGGCTGCTTTATAGAGTGTATCAAGGGCGGATTGTATAGACCTTTTCTGCTTACTCTCGCCCCCGACCGCCAAGAAGGCATATCCGGTATGGGCGACGAAAAAATATTAAAACGTTTCAAGCTGCAAATAGTAAAAAAAAATGGAGGGGAGACAAAACGGGAATGGGTGACGGTTACGCATATCTCCTAAATGCATTCTATTGGCGTGGAGACGGCAAAACAATGTTTTCGCCCATACTGGAAGTGACGATATTTCACGATGGCGGCGCCCTTGTGAAAAGGTCTATAAGTTTCGTCTGTGTTTGCATAAGTACAGAGTGAGGGAGAGTGTAGAGGATCTTGTTTAAGGTCGAAAGCTGTAACTTATTAACCGGCTCTGAGTTCGTGGACCCCACCGTGTCTCCAAACCACTCGGTGGACCAGGTGTGTTCCCCGATGGCAGGTGTTTGTGGTTTTCTGTATCGCTCTGGTTTATGTACCTTCTTGGCGAGGAAAAATTAGGACCCGACAAGGAATAGGGCGGTTGTCTCGGTAAAGGAAGATAAGCGAGTTAACTGACTGCTGGTACTGAGAGTGGGAGAAGAGTAGTTCCAGTCGCAGGGCCACCCAACAGAGGAAGCGGGATCACTCTTTTTCGAAATATTTTTATGTATGTAACTGGATAAACACGAACACTAACATGAGCGATCACTGTAGTAAGTGAGCGAACCTACTCTAGCAACGGACACCACTGCGAAAACTCGGATGATGTTCTTATCATCTGAGTTTTTGCATCGTCAGCCTTCCGACTGCTGCACGAGTGCAAACTTTAGCTCTAGAACCCTCACGTTTCAAACGTAATTTAAGGCTTGCTAGAATTGAC
Source organism: Ixodes persulcatus (assembly GCA_013358835.2). Lineage (NCBI taxonomy): Eukaryota > Metazoa > Arthropoda > Arachnida > Ixodida > Ixodidae > Ixodes > Ixodes persulcatus. Next base: position 8,675 of record JABSTQ010008388.1, on the reverse strand, counting down.
TGATATGAAGGTTTTTGATAGCGCTCAGCAAGTTTCTAGTTGGAATTGACTACTTCGAAAAATCTCTGCACGCCACGCTGTGCGCGTTGCGTTTTGGGACCTTTTTGGCCATGGAGCACGGTTTAGATCTTGATTGCCTCTTTGACAAAGTCGTGTTCTGCATTAAAATAATATCAGGGCTCGCTTGTAATGCACCTATTCATCTTCGCGAGAGCCCCGTTGAAACACAAGCCTCCAGCAGCCGTAAGGACCTTCGTAAAATTAGCGGGGAGTGGGAGTATGGCCCGTTCGCATCCCATACCTCTCTGAGGGCCTGGCGACCACTCCAGAATGCAGCATGACCCTTCTGGCTCACGTATAATTTAAGAAGCCCATCGAGAAGATGGAACAGGATGAACGGCACAGTATACTTCTTCCATCTCTGTCGTAGTCCTGTGTTTGAATGCGCACAAACTCTGGCACGTCGGCAGCCCAAAATATATGTGCCCCAGCATTTTATTCGTATTCGTGTGCACGCCTACAGTATTATAAGTTTAAGGAAAGTCAGATATTCCAATATTCGAGCACTGCATGTGGTCGCGACGGGACCTGGTGAAGTGAGCTTGGCAAATCAAAACCGAACCTGTAGCCAAGGGGTACCCAAGATGTTTTGCACCTCACTACGCCGCTAAGATCGCTTCAATTTAGCAAGAGGTCTATTTGCCACATTTATCGCAGTGCTGGGACGTGCGGGCGCTCCACGTGGCCATGTCACGACGCCAGCTAGAGTTGCTATGGTCGTGGCAGGAGGTCGTGAAGTGAGGTGGGCAAATCGAAAGAGTCGCAGAATGCCCGCTTTCATCACTCATGTGTTTGGTTATTTATACACTTTGTTTCGTACCGGTATACGATGGCACGATCTCTAAATCGGTAATACTGCTGATTTACGGGCTTCCAAAAAGCCTTCACAACAAACATTTTTGAAAGAATCTACGAATCAGCTCCATATCCAGATCAAGCGTGTACCCTTTCGCTTTCGTTTGTTTTGTTCTAAAGTTCGTTCTAAAGTTCGTTCTAAAGGTTTTTGGATACCCGTCAAAATGGGGTATTGCTCCGGAGAAGTTCACAGAGATTCTCTGGACTTCTATATGAAATTCGTTTCGTTTACGTTTCGTTACGGCTTGAGAAAGTGCATTTTTGTGATAAGGCATCTTCCTTTCCTTTTTTTTATCGATTATAGCGTCATCAACAGACTAAAGCCGGAAACCTACGTGAGGAGAATTCGCGTCGCGTCGCGCCCCCAAGCAGCGTAATCATGCCAAACTTTGTGCGGGATGGCACTGCATTGGGCCACGTCATAGCGTCGGCGCGACCCGATGCGATTCTGGCTCACATGTGCTTCACGCTTTATTAATTGAAACCCTGATTTAGCTCACTTCTACGAGGACCTCGCGTTTCTTACAGGTGGTGTCTAAAAGAGCACGTGATCCTAAATGCCCCTTCACACCGCGGCGTTTGCTTATGTTTTCCTACGTAACGTTATAACTAGGTCCGGACACTTGATCTAATAACCTACCGATGAATCAATTAATACTTTATTGCCGATTACATTTTTAACCAGTTAATCGGTTAAATTCTCAAAAACAACAAAAAGTAAAAATGGAACGCTCTTACTACGAAGACGTGTACGAGTACGCTTGTATAAAGGCAAACTTTAGGGGAAAATTTGACCTAAAGTAAACTGTAGGGCAAGATGTGTTACTCGAAACAAGTGGAGAAGGTTATATGTGCTCCCGCCAGTTCATCGACATGCGATTGTCCGTTTGGCGCAGCTGAGGCTGTTGCGAACAATCAAAGGAGTTCCCTATTGCTGGAACATAACGAACCTGTTTGCTTCTGCGGCTAAAGTAATAATTTGTGAGTGTGGGTGTCTTTTGACTGTTCTCAAATACGTATCAAAGTTCATTTAAACTCTTAAATTGTACATTTTGCCGTTTATCAGAAATTCAACAACGGTAAAAAATTTTTTTTTTTACTTTTTTAAGATTTATGATGCACGGTAATGCACTAAACCTATTAAATGATTAAATATTTGATTAAAATTAAATTAACGCCCAGCCCTAGTCATATCTTAGTCCCCGGGACATAAGTGCTTTGGATGATCCAGACCGCTTGGCGGTTTTCCCATGTACTTGTTGTAAAAGTACAAATAAATATGATGACAACAAGTGCGCGTGAGCACATAATTATAATAATCTGTGTTTCCAGACATGCATGTATCTGAGGGGCTGCGGCAAAAGAACACAAAACAAAATTCGGCACAGACACTTAAGTCTGCTTACGTGTGGGAATACGAAAGCATTGTAGTCCCGTTTTTTTGGCTCTGCTTGATTGGCTTCATTGACCTGTTATGTCAGCTGCGCTCTTACTTACTGCAAAAATTAATTTAAAAGTTTATGTCGCGCAAAAGATCTTTCATTTATGAAATGCTGACATGGCATGTCTTGCAGGACCGTAACCAGGGGAGGGGACCTAGTTACGGGCCTGTAAGAAATGTTAATCTTACAGCTCTGGGTTGTACTAAGAAGTATCGAAATCGGTTTGTTGAATACACAAAAAAAGAAAAGTTGTATTCCATTCCGCTTTCCAGCAGTAAACAGTACGTAGGGCAGACGGGCAGATGTCTGAACGATAGGTTGAGAGAACACTATTACAATGTAAACAGAATGGTATCGAGACATTTGGGTATTCACTGTCATTACTGGGTGTCTTGCAGATTTAAAAAAAAAGTGCTCAGACATTGGAAGGAGTGGCAGTGCCCTGACCAGAGAAATTAGCGAAGCGCAGATGATTGCGCGACTAAAGGAAGATTGTGTAAGCGCCCATCTGTTTCGCTATCTGATAAAGAGTGTAGAATACTTTCCACGACGACAGGATTCGCGAGGATGGTGCTGGGATCTAGTGAGTGTCATTGGGTACATCTGTGCTTTTCTTGCTGGACATCGTATAGAGGGTTTCGCCTTGACGATTTAACTGCAGTTGTAAGTTCGGCGATTGCGTGTCTTCTCTCTTCTCTCTCGTCTGTTTACGTCGTACGTTTAATTATCATGCCTTACCAACACGCCCAAGCTTCCATTTTGAACGATGACAAGCAGTTTGATTTTGTCAAATTAATGCTTTAGAAGCTCGCTCCAGTCCTCGAGCAGCAGCACGAAACAAATGCGTGGCGTTGACCATTTTAGAGTGCCCGCTTGACTTGCAAGCCTGCCTTCCACTGATGTCACGGCACTGAAAAATGCGGATATATTTGAATGTTGGTTTTGGCATCATTTTCACTTGCAATTTCACAATAACTATACGGCCTTTCGCGATACTAAGTGGCATGCGGAAAAGGTAAATGCCTCTGATTCCGAAGATATAGTTAGTTGGGGTACCTCGAAAACATGGCGCTTCCGAACCAATAGTGAATGAATGAGGCGCGAAAAAAATAGAAAATATAAACGGAATCGCCGGTGTTTCAAAGCCAACCGGTGTCAGTATATTCTCTCGTCGTAAACAAAAATACAACATGCCGTTAACTATTCAATCGCAAGCAGTCGCAAGTGTGTGAACGATCCTTTACTGTTTAACTTATTTTTCAATGCAGTTCTAATCGCAGTTGTTCTGTGCCCTTTGATCATGTTATTTTCTTACGTTCTGTCTCCTGTACTGTTCTTGGGTGAATGTAAGTATCAAGTAATTACATAAATAAGTTATTAGCTACTTTTTATCTTGAAAGCTCTAAAATGCATGGAATTCAGTATTAAAGGAGCGACCATTTACCTTGTTGAGAAAGCATTAAACAGAGGTTTCGGGGAGTGGAAAAGAATGTTTATTTATTTCCTAAATAAATTTAGCGGGAAAGTGTTAGTGAGTGTTACAAAAAGGAGTAGGGGCAACAAAATTGAAACAACCTATTTGTAAGAAGCCCTTATATTATACGTTTACAACCTGCATAGTTCAAGGCAAATGGGTTGGTGATGGAGACGATGTGGCATAAAGAGGGTTGCAGTCAAAGCTAGTGTTGAGAACAAAGCAGCTGAAGTACAAGCCTCCTACAATTCAGTGCGTCAACTTTTATTTGGTGGTGGGTGCAAGAAATATATTTTATAAAAAAATGCATAACCTACCGTAGACATACGACGTAGCATAGAACGATCGGGGAGATTTAACGCTTTTTCGATTTGTGGCACATGAGTTAAGCGGAAAAAGTTTCATAAAATTACATGAGCCGAGCAATATGGGATTATTTGAAGAGACAGGATGACCGAAAGAGTTAGTATTTGGATCCCATAAAGGTAAAATTATTTATCTGCATGGGACGAAGGCGATATTGGTTTGTGACCACTTTTTGTGGCGCCTGTGGCGTCGCAAGTGTGGGAGGGCTTTGGGTTTGGCGTTGTGGCGGAGATATGTTATTATAAAACTTTCACGTAACTTGTGCTAAACGTGTGTACGCTCTTCTATACTTCTCTTTCGGATCCATACATGCAAGAGACACTGAACCCGTTTGAAAACATCACAATCAAGGTTAAGTAGCCTATGCCTGAAAAGTATAGTCGTTGATGCGGCAGTGCATCAAGTACTTTAAAGAAGTCAAGAAAAATACAAACAAATGCTGACGAGCGGCACGGTAGAGAAAACAATGTTACAAACGACGGCCAGTAATTGAGTCTCGCAAGAAAGTTTTGTACAAAAACCGTGCTGACATGTTTCAACAAATCAATTTAGTTAAGAAAATTAACTAGGTTGCAATATATTCCATTATAAAGTATGTAACAAGGAATAGATGTCCAAGAATTTAGTCTGAGGTTTCTTGGGGTATGAACATCCACAGATTGGTGCATTGGAAGACTGGAACTGCCGTTTCCAACTTTCAGTCGTTTTGTAGCTCACTACAACGATTGCCTATATACGGAAGGCGTGATTACAGATGAATAAGTTTTAATACTTTTTTGGAAAGTGATAGCTATACCTTCGATTCCTAGCGAAGATTGAACTTTCTGATTCTGATTGAGTTAAAAAGCCTCTCCGGCCTAAAACTATTGATCCTAAGTATTCACGCGTAATTTTACGTACCTTCGATTACGCTACTAAATTGTCAAACCAAAACAACTCAGAGTTCACCGCTAAATTAGTACGAGAAGTTCATATTTTGATACGTACATTTTCGTTTCGACACTAGACCAAACCTGGGACATAACAAGATGCTACATCCACAAATCGTGACGTCACGCTTTCTTCCGTTCCCCTCCTTACCGACATCCAGCCGCTCTTCCGAGGCACCCGAGATGTATGTCGGACACGTCTTAACGATCGGCTGGGAGAGCATGATAACAACACGAACAAGACTGGGGCACGTTTACTGATGGGGGCTCTTGACCCCTTATATGTAAAGTAAGCTCCCTTTGTGCATACTAGCAGTGCTTCCCAGTTTTGTCGTCTCTGTACTGAATATAGAATGTACCTTTTGGAGAAAGTATGTGTACCTGTCCCTTGTGTCAGCAAAATAAATACGGAAATTTCGAAATGCTTTCTACACACTTTGGTGTTGCCAGACATTGTAACCTCTCAACTTATCTGAACATTGTCCAATGGCTGTTTAGAACAAAATTGGTCATAGACCTGTTGAAAACTGGCCCTGATCCATGTAGACACATTCTATATTTTACTGCTGCCATACATCTCGACAAGCTTTGACGTGTTGCTTCATTACTGTATTTGTTTACTAACTGTTCACCGCAAAACATTACACTTCTCAAATGACTTCTCACTGATACCTTTGTCAAATTGCTTTGCTGAAAGAGACAAAACGAGGAGACCTTTTTTATGTTTGTTCACTCACTAAATTTATCGCCCATGCTTCTATAGTAACTCAGAGCATCACACTTTATTTGCATGCAACCCTCGTAATGAAGATGTTTGGATTATGAATTGTCAAATGCTTGAAAACGCCATATATTGTCTCGGGCTCATAAAATTTATTCACTCATTCAGGCATAACACCGCCCAGATAAAGACTTGCAATACGGCTGGAAGAAAGATGATTCCCATGCCTCGTCGAACAGTTGCAATAATCACTACGTGCACAGCTTCACATAACCTAGGCAGAGCAAGCTATCCTTGCTTCTCTTCCAGTCGCGCCAATCAGGGTGCAAAGACAATAGGATCTTTGCAACTGCCATCTTAAAGCGGTAGGAAAACAAAAGCCGACTGAAACCGGAGCGATACTGTATAGGAACCCTCCTAGTGGCTCCACTGAAATGGCGACAATACGTATGTTGCACGGTGTGCACATTTTCCAGACTTTCGAGCACGTAGTGACCCACAGTTCATTAATCAGAATCTTTTATATATTCAATAACTTGAAATTTTTTGTCTAACTGATGTGTGTGGTTAAATTTAAAATTAATATGATGAGATTTATACTTTTGCTTTGGCTAATTGGTTTATAACGATTCAAACCTAAAAAGTGGAAATAAAACAAAGACGAGGGAAGGTATGCACGGCGCCTGTTCATTTAATATGTGCACCTTCCTCTGTCCGTTTGGTCTGCACTTTCGTGATTCTTTCAAGATGGAATTATCCTTTTTTTTTTCATTATTTTCTTTTACAATATCATCGTGCAACAAAATTATCTTACCAGTTATTTGCTCACTGATTTCTACATTTGTAAGTAGCGTACCTTGTGAAGGATTGTTCTTGTGTGTTTCTTAATGTCTGTGTTTTAGCATTGTAGGTTGTTTATGCCAGGCCAAAATTGTGAAAATATTTTTTTCTTGATTGTGTTTCAAATTGATGCAACCTCTGTGCTAAAAGTATGATGGGAAGTATTTCTTGGTTCGTTTCCGTTCATTTACTCACAGTGCTCTCGAAAATGCGCGAGCCTCAATATTGCTCTGTCGCACTGTCTAAATAAATTAATTTTAATGACTGCGACCTGTGCAATGGCCTCCTAGCCTGCAATATTATAATGGTATACTACAGACAGAAAACCTGCAAAAATGAAACAACTCATGCTGTTGACAAATAGACGTCTGGACCAGAGCTGCTTTTTTGAATGCGTACACCAACATGCAGCTCTGAAGTGCCGACACAAAATAATTTTTTGGTGGTGGCATTGCACGTTTAGAGATGCTGAAAGTTTCCAAGGGCTCTTAAAGGTTAGTTGAGGTGAACAAATACAGAAAACTATGATGACGCAACCTCAAATAACACAGCAAACGCTGCACATACATTTGGTGGTGGAGGAAAATGGAAGAAGTGGAAGGGGCTTGTGCTTACATCTGGGAAACCACTGTACTGGTAAAAAAAAATTGCCTCCTGGTGGTTTACATCGAAGGACGTTTCACTCATCTAGATTTCAAGATTATGCGAAGTCTTATAGTCCCAAAAGCGTTTTCACGGCTGTTGTGTATTCACAAGCTTAGACGTCGTGCAAGTAAGAAGCTTGTGAATGCGAACTAATGTGTCACAACATCTTGTAAAAAAAGACATGATAAGACAAAAGGAAGACAAGGGCATGAGAGGAGAGCCATGGGCGTAACAAAGACAGCTCGGGTCATAAATGACTTCATATTAAAAGATTACAATGCTGCCTTCATTTACTGCCGTAGCCAAAGATGTTCGAGCAGCCAATGAACACAGTAAATGAGGGTCTCCGTCGAGCACGGCGGCAAACTCATGGTTATCGCTGTGCACGACGAATGTTCAGGTTGTCGCTGTTTTGTTGAAACTGTTTGGCATATGTTTTTACGAACAGGTACGTCTGGTCGTACTGAAGCATTTTATACTGTTCTTTGATACAGTGTGTCACATGCCGTGTTTGGCAGTCACAACTTCGTAATGAGTAAGGAAACTGCAGCGTCTTCACATGGTCGCACATGCGGAAGAGCGATGAGTGGCCTTCCACATCTAGACACCGGTGGGTCATAAAAGCTCATTTCTGCAGTCACGTCAGCAAAACGTGATGTGTTTTTGCTGTCAGTCCACTCGTTTGCAGCATTCCTGACATTGATGTGGTGGTCGCTGGCATCAAAGTCACTCTTCCTAAGAGGAGGTTAAGTACCGACCTGTAATGCTCGAGGGGTGTAGCAGTCACCATCCTATCGCTGCCACCACTATAAACATAGAACAGGAAGTCGCCTATGACCTAAAATGCCCCTTTACAACACTACAGCACGCACTTCCATTCAACAGCTTGAGTGCCCCTCTTATGTCCTCGACTCTTACCGCCGAATTCACAAACCTCACTCCCGATTGAGGCGCCCCTCCATTTCCACAAGGAAGGCGCGAGGGCCGGTGCTGGCGAATCACGACGACGCATAGGCTGCCTAAGTTGCTTATCCGTCGTCGCGATGGGCCAGCGCTGGTCCTCGCGCCTTCCTTGGGGAAATCGAGGGGCGCCTCAATCGGGAGTGAGGTTTGTGAATTCGGCGGTTAGTCTTGCCCCTGCCTAGCAGATGATTCCCCTTCCTACCAGTCCACCATTGGTTACAGCAGCAGACTACTGACTCACTGTGGGCAGGCAGCCCCAAATGATTCCCTACAACATCATAAGCACGCTCATTTACTTGCCTGAAAAGCCTCTCCAGCCCAGGGCTGCATTGACTTGTTGGGGAGGCAGTTCTCTTCATAAAAAGACGTTTATGTAAGGC
>JABSTQ010008387.1:0-27872 GCA_013358835.2 Ixodes persulcatus | reverse complement strand
GTCCTGCATCGAAGCCGTCGCCGTCGTATTCCCCGAGTTGTCGTTAGTGCGATGTCCTCGGCAGACAAAGAATGAGTCCCTGGCGACTCCCCGATATCACCAAAGTGCCTCTAATTCCTCCAGCTGAGCCTTTTCGCCTCACCTTCGCTTTCACCTCCGAGCCGTAGATACCAACATTCAACCCCGGACACAACAAAAACATGGCGTCGTGAGTTCATTGACACCTTTGCTCCATTCGCAAGTGCAAAAGGCTCGGCAGCGGGAGATGGCGGGGCGAGCTTTTAGCGATCTCTGCGACACCGGAAGTGGGGGTGGCGGGGTAATTAGCGCTTCCAATCACGGAACTTTCTCGCGTCAATGGTTCTCAGAATTGCCCTCGCTCTCCTCACTGACTCTGTCGTCGGTCTTCGGGTGAGTTGTAGTCTGCGGCGATTTGTGGACGTCCCGGGGAAGAAGGCTGCGATTTGTGTGGCAGCTACGAAGACGGGAAAGCGGGGACTCTACACACCATTTTGCGAAAACGAAGTGCGTGAAGACAATGATAAGAGGCTTTTAGGGTTGGCTCCCGTCGGAAAGTTTTGGTGCTTGTAAACTCGGGGTGGGGATTGGCGAAATGGCAAACTCACAGCAAGCTCCTAGTGTAGTATGACGATTCGTCTGGGCGTCGCCACATTTATTTCGAACATAGCTGGAAAGAAACGTTAGAGGGGCGGCAGTCAAGCTGATCGATCTCCAACAAGAATGTTAATTTGAAGAGTTTGATTCCTCTTGAGTAAAATGTCTCAATTTGATTTTATTTAATGGCGAAATAAAGAAGGAAGAAGTGAATTGCATTGCGTTGTACCACATTTTTTGGCATTACATTGTGTTGCATTATTGTATTATGGTGTATGTCCTTCCTGTATTGTTCCGGTATACGGAAACATTTTCAGTTCTTAAGGAGTTCTTATGTTTGTTTGAAAAAAGGGGGCTGGATGGATGGTTTATTGAATATCGCTTATCCGGAGAACTAGTGTATAATTGCAAGTCTACATCATGTGAAATAAAAAAGAAAAACGATTGCGGTGTCTTTAGGTCCGAAATTACGGCATTACAATTTGGTTTGTGGGGAGAAGCCGTAGAGGTGTGCCGTGTAGAAGACTTTAGGACTTGGTCAGGCCGCAACGCTAGTTCACGTTTCCTTACTCTGATGACTTTTCGCTGGCCTTCTAAGCGGCAGTGATTTTACTGCCACTTAGAAAACATATTTTCCAGCTGAAAAACGTGGCAGGACTGCCGTGTAGATTGTTTTGATCCCGGTCGAAGAGCAGGCCGCGAGCGTACGTTTCATAACATTTCTTTTTATATATATATATTTATAATACTATTCATTTACAGGAAAAAAAAACAAAAAAAAAAACACGATCGCATGCATAACTAGTACGGGCTCGAGATGACGCAGATAATGATGATGATGATGATGCCATTTCATTTCAAAAACGGAAAGTTCAGATGAGTGTTGCGGTAAAGATCGCCACTGGCGATTTTCCGTTGCAGCTCAATAGAGGATCGCTTGCGCCAAAGCGGCCATCATTTGAATTGCGCGCGTGTTTGGCTTTTATTCGGCCGGTGTCGAGAAATGAATGCCAAAAGAAAGTTAACCAACCTGCCCTTCGAAAAAAAAAAAAAAAGACAACATTCTTGTTTCTTTAAAAAACCGTGCGCAAAAAAAGGATAGAAAATTTCAACATGCAAATCGATGGGGACTTGTGGTCCTGTTGAATCAGGTTTAGGTTAAACGCTGCCTGAATTCTAGTTGTCCAACACTTGTTTATTTCTCTCTCTATTCCCTTTATTTTACTTTTCACGCGTTTTATTATCTAAGAACAATGTTTTACCTCTATTTCTTTTGAATTTGTTTGTTGTCATCTATTTGCGGTATAGTAGATTATCCGAATTTTTTCATTATTTTTTATAAATTAGACGTGTTTTGTAAAGCCGCGTACTTTCCAAACATAAAGCGATTTCTCTTTTTTCTCACTCACTATTTTTTCTGTCTCTTTCGCTCTCACATTCAGCGGTATTTCAATATTATATATATTTCACTTTCTAGCTATCCGCCGTTTTCTTTGCTATTTCTTCACTTTCTTCTTAATCTTTTTCCTTCAGGATTTGCTCTTCCCGACGTCAGCGTCGCTTCAAGTTTTTTTCAAGTTCTTTTTTTTTTTACAACTTGCTTCACTTTTCCCACTAAAATTTCTTTTCGCGGCTTTTAAACCCGAGATTTTTTGTCTTTGTGTGCGTACTTTCGGGCCACGCTCCGATTGGCCCTTGGCCTTGTACCTCGGCGTTGTGGCTGCCACAGCTTGCCTGCCTCCCGACGCCATCGAACTTTGCATAGCTCGCCGCGCGCGCGCGTTCAGGTGAGGTACCGCTAACATCACGCCTGATCGTTGCAGTTTGGCCTCAAACCATCCTCCTCCCTCTCTCTTTGCCTCCTCTCTTCAAACAAATGGCTTTCAAAAGCACGTTTTCTCTTGACTCCGCGTTGACCTGCCGCCCTCGAAAGCGCCCCAAAATGTAATAGAAACAAGACGAGAAACGCAAATGAAAAAAAGCTTTCCAGGCTGTTGCTGATCCCATTACGAGGAAGGGCTTGAACCATGAGCAACGCTCGTGAGTTTGCCGGTGTAGTTTTCTCTGAGGAAACTCCGATCTTAAAGCATCCGAGACGGCGTTGTTCGTGATGAGGAACTGAGGAGGCGGAAATAGTAAACAATCTAGACGACAAAAAAAGTGGTATTATGCAAGCTTTCTTTGTTTCTACGGCAATAGTTGTTAGTGTCGAGGTTTCGAAGCAAATTCCCTGTACGGTTCGTGCGCCTCGTGACCGACTAACTTTAGCGGGAGAGCTTATTCGCTGAATCAAGCCGGGAATCCCGCTGTCGTCACATTGTGACATCACAATGTTACGTTACCTCAAGTTACATGACGTCACATTTTTTCCGCCATATTGAGAAGGAGATCAGTCCGTGGCGTTCAAGTGGTTAACTTTAGAACTACACGGATGGGGACAACAAATACAATGACGCAGCGCTGGGCTGACTTAACCGAACGCGGCGTCAGTGTTCGGCTGGAGGTCGTGCTCTCCGGTGAGGGAAAGGAGGGGCTCTTTTGTTACCACTCTGGCCTGCATGAACATGCAGCAGAATGTACACCCAACTCAGCCCAAATGTAGAAGTGGGTCAAGCTCGCATTCTCTGACGACTGCTTTCGGGAGAGATCCGGCACATAGCGTCACTTCGTTTATTGCTAGTATTTCTTACATTACACTGTGCCACGCGCCCTATTGAAGAAGATGGCATGAACATGCCTACAAGGCCTGTGGGCATCTGCACGGGCCTTGAGTTGGGTAAACACCGAGGTGCGGGGACAACAAAGGATTCAGTTCGATCTCCTCGCCAATATCGCGAGACTTCAGTCTCACGCGACGCCATGGTGCCACGTTACGTCAAATTATCACGTAATGTTATTACGTCACGGCGTCACAGATAGACCTTGCACTAGATTTAGCGGTACCTAAGACCGCTAGTGTTGAACATGGCATGCAGTGTAAGCATGCATGTACAAGTTACCCCCAAGAAAGCAACTAAATGCCGTTACCTCTTACTCGCTCAAGAAATACGTGTCTCGTTACCAATTCTTGAAAGGAACGCGTTACTTTACCTTAAATATCACGAGTTACTTTTCTCGTTACTTTCACGACCAAATACACAACTGCTTTGCTTTCATGGTTTGTTGTTTTATTTTCAGTAGTCGTTGCACTTAAGCAGTAGCTACTTCTCGAAATTTTCATCGGATATGCTTCCCCGCTTCCTTGGGAATATATCTCTGGCTACTCAGAAGAATCGTTCTACTGACGCGCTCGAAGTAACGGCAGTGTTGTTCTCCAGAAAGAGCTGGCGAATCTGGGATTCCCCCCCCCCTTTTTTGTTTTGTCTGCTTTTAAAGTTCGAAGTTGACAATGGGTTTTATGCCTTTCCGCGTTGGCAACATCCGGGTTTACATTTGGTCTGTACACGCTTCAAGAAGGTTTAACCAACGTACCTTATTGTGTTCTCGGGGGAAGGACATTCCCAGCTGTAGAGTTCGACTGACGTGTTCAGCCATAAACGTTGCCTGTTGTTTTATCTGGTTGGCCATCAGCCTTTTGTCGCAATAGACGCATACTCGGGTTGGAATTTAAATGAGGCTGTTTAAACGTCTGTTGTACACGTTACTCCTCAAAAGTAACGAAAGCAGCGTTACTCGTTACTTGGCCTTTAAGGTAACTAAGTACGCAAGGCGTCCATTTTCTAAAAAGAAAAGTAACTAAATACGTTACTCGTTACCGAAAACAATAACTTGGTAGAAGTAACTCGTTACTAGTGACGCGTTACGTACATGTCCGAGTGTCACTTCATGTACAGTAGTGTGCAGCGTTATAAACACGCCAACAAAACATGTTTCTTTTTTTTTTTTTGTCTAAAAGCAGCCGTTACGCTTGTACACCATACAAATGACACCCTGTTCGCTCCAGACATAATGACAAACTTGTCTTCGAAAAGGTCTCAAGCATGTTAAAGCATGTTCGCTTAGTACACGTGTTTGTTTGAAACATGTCCGTAGATAGCTTTTGTATGAACCAATGTGATTCAAGCTAGGTGGCGCAAGCTACTGCCCGTTACAAAAGGTATAGCCAATGGCTATTAACATCCATCCATCCATCCATCCATCCATCCGTCCATCCATCCATCCGTGACAGGACTCTCATACGAGAAAAAAACACGCCTCGGATACTTCCTGCAGATTGTCCATTGTACGATGTAGTTAGTAGCAGCGTGACGGCGGCTAAACAGATCCGCTCTACGCTCAAGCTTGCTTGCATCTTTGTTGCAATATCTTTTTAGACATCACATTTGCATAAAACGTGTGGTTAGGTTAGTCGGGGTGCTATCGAAATTCCGTTCGTGCTGTTAGCAGTCCCAAGCAAATGTAACCATGCCTATTTGATCTGAGTGCGTGAGACAGAACAAACGTCTTAACCTGCACACTGATTCGACGCTGTATAGAAAGATTTGTACGCCAAATGCATTCTGTCGAGTTTTGCGAGTAAAAGCTACTTGCGAAACTGACAATCTGCAGCGTCGGAGCGTTGCTCTGTGGTCCTCGTTGAAAAATTAGTGTGAGCGTATAATGTGTTTTGATACAAAAAACAAAACAAAAAACATTAAACGCATTTTTTTTTTCGATGGCGGAATGAGTTAACATACCGACGCTCGGAACACGTACAGCAAAAACTCGCGCAGGAGAACACAGACATCCTGAGCTTAATCCCCACCCCTGCTCGGTTGAATCAGTATAAAAAGTATGAAGGACGCTTAATGGGAGACTGAAGCGGTTTTGTATTTGAGGAAAAACACTTCAATTGCCTTCATCGAGCTCCGGATCACAAATATGCAGATTTTTTTTTTTTTTTTAATTTGGTGCACCGAGGCTGCATAGAATAAATTTCGAAGGGCCGCCGAATCCCCTCCTTCCTGGGGCATGACGTCATAATAGGAGTTGTTGGAGTCCCCCATCTCGCGCATCTTCATCTCCTGTCAGAGCTTTGAACGAGCACTCTTGCTGCGTTCTACAAGGTCAGAAAGAGCATCCCGACTGGTGTCAGTTTGGGAGAATGTACCTGGCAAGCTTGCTAGTTGCACGCTCTGCCCGCACGAGCGACACAAGCTTGGCGGCCCAAAAGATCCTAGTATGACGTCACGACTGGTCGGGGTTTTTTCGTGTCTTCTCGCGTTTATGTGCATCTTCGAAAAAAAAAAGAACGTGATTTTTAGATTCACGGGATAAAAATACGCCGGAATTCTCCTCTAACTCGTTATTTTCAAAAAGTGTTTCAGACTCCCTTTAGGCTTCGCTTTCAAGAGTGGAACGAGATAACGTTATCGGGCCCCGTTCGCAAAGCCTTCCCGTGTACCGTACAAGAGTGCGTGCGTGGCCTAGTCGGTAGCGTCATGTGTCACTTGTGACGTCACACGTGTGACGTCCCGTGACGTCGCACGTGAGCGGTGTGGCCTGTTTGAAATTCCCGCGCGAGGTCACGTGGCGTGACGTCACACGTGGCTGTGACGTAATGACCCTATCGACCAATCAAGATTTTCCGGTCCCACCGACGCCGGCGATGAATTTTCTGTGGCACGAGCTCCTTAACGCTATCGCGTTAAAATCGTACCAGCGTGCGGTCGCGCATCACCACTGCATGATGCACGTCAAAGATCCCGTGCTAGTAGATGTACTGCACCGGCAACATTCCTCAGCTACAGGATGGACATCCGATTCCCACCGAGGGTTGATTAACTGCACGCTGTCTAAACATACACGCAACATATTTATGTCTGCCGAATGTGAGACAGCGGTTTGTAAAGCGGGCCCATCACTCTATCACGAGAAAAAAATTACAGGATGACTCTTAAGCTTCGCCTTTAAGCTTCGCCTTTAAGAGTAGCCTAATCAATAGCGTGTCTGGCTCGCAACCGAAGGGTCGTGTGTTCCATCCTGCTCGGCCCAAAATTCTTGGAATCTTTTTTTAAGGCAGATAAATCACTTATCGACCAATCTGAATTTAGCGGTCCCACCGACGCCGGCACCAAGGCCGACGCCGGTTTTTCTGCAACACGAGCTTCTTAAAGCTGTCGATTTAAAAGCATTTGCCGCTTTTTTCTTCCGTGCGATGAAAATTAACTGCGGCGACCGTCGAGCCGCTGCAAACCCTGCTGCATACTCTCCTGACGTCTCAGGACTTCAAGACGTAACACCAGAAGACGTGACATCATCACGTCACTGGCGTCAAGTCCCAATTGTCTTCTCAATTTAGAGGAGGGGGGGGGGATTTATTCTTCCGCTTTATTTAATGGGATCAACTTCCCATTCAAGTTTAGCCGTCTACGACCCAAAAATGAAAACAAAGCATGTCCCGGGACTCGCTACAAAATAACTCTGATACTGCTGTCACCGTAAAATTTACTTCAATGCACATTACAGTTAGTCAAAAAATATCAAAGGGCTTTCAATTCAGTTCAGCTAACGCAGCCAGCAAGCTAAACAGGATCGGATATTGTTCTAAGGAGCATCGGTACGACCAACATTCTGCTCCTGAATTACTTCGTACTCCTGAATCACTCCTGAATCACTTCCTAAGCTTCGCGGCTTTCTACGAGAACTTCAGCGGGTGGCTCCAGACGTCTAACAAAAAGAAACTCGCTTAAAGTGTCTTTTTGTCACAAACGATAATAGGAGGCAGAAGTTCCCTCGATGAAAATCAATGGTTGGTCGTGTAGTTTTATTTCCACGAAAAACGTTTTGGGAGTTGGGGTTTTCCGGCTTTTAAGTCTAGGGACGATTTGATTCAATTTGTTTTTACATGGTTGTGATTTAGTCGTCAGCAATGTCACGCTATTGGAAGTGGGAATCGAATACCGAATCGAACATCTCAACCCCGTCGTCTTTTATTTTCTAATGTCAACATCTGAAAAACATCCTAAGTCAATAAATTTCAAGTTCTAAACAATAAACCAGATTGCTGATTATAGTTCACAGACAACAATATAGGGTTATGCTTGTTATATATTTTTTTTTTATTTTCTCGTAACTTTTAGAGTTAAACCCCGATATAAATTAGGGAATAATCAAAGCCGAACTTTAGTTTTGTTGAAATACTTACATTATCACACTCTGTTGTTTTTTTTTGTTTCTGGGGGGTTTGGGGGGGGGGGGGGTATGTTTGTAGCTCGACGGCTCTGGTTTCTTTATGGCCGCAAAATATCAAAATATGTACACCCTCTTGAGTAACGTCTACGTAATAGGTAAAAACCTCGTCATCGAGTGTGAGTGTCATTCTTGCAAGCTAAAAAGGCGACTAGATTATGGCTTCTACATTCCACGTGATCACTTTAGTTGTGGCTAATATCAACCGAAGTTACGCTTTGTGAATACCTGCGTATCTGTTTAAAGTACTTTGTTTAAAAAAAACAAAGATCTTTGTAGGTGGCGAAAGAAATCAATTAAAAATAGGTTCCCACTCTTTTTCAATATCTCTAGTTTGTTGTGGAAAAGACTTTGTTTAGTCGCTTTTAAATTTATTCGTGAACGCGCTACCATCTGAAGGCAAATCAATGACGTGTCCTTATTTCTAATGCATTTACAAAAACTGTATCTAATCACCCCTTTCTATTTGATTTTCCTTTTTAAATAAATTACATTCGTGTCTTTTAGGGATTTGATGGACGGTCGAAATAACCTAAGTTACAGTATCGCAGCTGAGTAGCGCTAGCTCGCCATACAAAACGCCGTCTCAATAACAACTGTCTACGAGCTGTTGTCAAACGCTCTAAAATATTAGAAACAGTATCGTCGACGCGATTCGGGCAACGTGCACTACTATAAGCGGCTTTAGTGTTCCATAAAAAGGTAGTGTTGCAGGATGACTCCGACTCATTACAGCGATTGCGTACGGCAGGTGCATGGGCGTGCAATGCACTACCCTTCGTTCGCCACGAGTATAATTGCGGGGGGGAGTACACCGGTACGGGTTCTGAATATGAACGGAAGATTTATGCCGAGTTTCATCGAGCCTCACCTCTTGCACGCTCGGAATCGGTGTCACGGCGGGACTGGCGGTTCGCAATACGCACTACACTCCGTTTCACCCAAAAGTTCGACTACAGTCGGCGCTACGATCGGATATAAGCAATCGAGCAACGCAAAAATTGCGTCGTCACGGCGCTAATCGTGTTTGTGCGTTTGATATCACCGGATGATCCAATAACGCAGAACGAAGGCGCCATGATCCTGCACTTCTAATGCGTTAGTGCCCTGGCACACGAGCTGACCTTGGACAGGTTTGAAGCGCACGTATTCAAAGTTCGCAACGTCACCACGAGATGGCGCCACAGCCACACTGGCTGTGGAAGCATGGCTAGGAAAAAGCTTCTGCAAGCGCCGACATATGGCTGCGGGGTGAATATTTCGAGAGGCTAGGTGATAGGACGCGTAGCAACCGAGGCCGCATTGGATTGGCTGATTAAAGGAAGCGACGTCCTGACGTAACAGGTACCAACGAAAGATCGCAGGCGAAGTCCCCTTTTCTCCAATTTCGGCGCCGTGCAGTAGGGGACGGCGGGTGTATCACTGGGGCGTTTGATAAGTTTCAACGCCCCCCCCCCCCCCTTCTTCCCCCGCTCAGGGTACAAAATATAAACCCTCTTTGGCCCACCCGTAAACGCATCTTCGCAGCGCCCTACCGGCGGCCCAAGTACGCCTTAGCCCCGCTGTGCAGCGCTTCACCTCGGTTGCTAGATGTCACGTCACGCCGTCGCTTTATATAACCAGCCAATCCTGTGAGGCCACCGTTGCTATGCGTCCTATCCCCCAGCCTCTCAAAATAAGCGGCCGGGGTGCGGGTGCGCGCTTTGGACTCCCTCGGAAATTCCTGCCGCCAGCTTTGGAGACCTGTGGACGAACACGGACTGCGGTTTCGTTCTTCGCCTGCCACGCCTTTCTTGACGCGAAGTTACCATGTCGCCGGGCCGTAACCGCACGGTGTCGTCGCCCTTGTATGCACAACATGTATGCACAACATGTGTGGACAACAATGAAATGGCTCTGTTCTTTTCCACACATCGCGCTCAGGTCCTTCATGCACACACTGAAAGACCTGACCTGCTTGCACCAGAGAGAAGAGGGGTTTCGGGAATATTCACCCCGCGAAATCCTTACGTATGTAGATAATGGGCGTGAATGAAGTATCAATTTCAACCATTTTTTTTGTTTTGTGCCTGAGTCGATGATAGTAGACGCATAAAGACGACGAGAGCCATGACGATTCACTCTTCGCATTGCTTGATTGAATGCACTGGATTGTACCGTCACCTGCGATCGGGCTTATGGTAAACGGAGTGTTTTGCTTCTCCTTCTTTGATCCGCCAGTTTCATGAGCCAGAAACACTGCTGGAAAACATGCCGATCACTCGGTGTCCACAACCTTATACGCCTCGCAAGTGGGCTCATTTTCGTCTTCTGCGCATGAGAAAGGAGGTAACGGGGACGTCAGAACGCCGAGCCCTGATTGGCTGATCGCGACCCCCCTATCTGAGCGTCGTCTGCTCCTTTGCAACGTCGTCTGCTCGCAACGTCGTCTGCGTCTGTCTTACCTTTCCTGCGACTTTCGGAAGTGCAGGTCTTTACGAGCGAGCTCGACGTCGCCTTTCAGAGAGGGGAGACGAAATAACTCGAGCGGTACGTTGTTTTTGTCGAACAACTAGCAGACGTGCATCAAGGACAAGGGGGGAAGTCAAGGGACTCGCTGGCGAGGTGTCCCGAGGCGCCGAGGTTTGTCTGCTAAGAAGCGAAAGTGTCCGCAAGTTCCCTCCCAAATACTTTTTCCCTCCTTGCGTGTGCGGCGAGACTCCTCACCCTTAAACGGCGTCGGCGGGTTGGTGCAGTTAACGTCGTCTGCTTTACGTCTGCTAGTCAAAGCGATGGCTGCTTTACCTTTCCTGCGTCTGTCGGAGATTCACCGCTTTTTCACCGTCGAGAGTCACCGCTGCCTCGGAAAACGAGGCGATGACAAGAGGAAGAGATTGAAGGGTTCACAAGGGTCGCGCGGGCATATTCCATTCAGCACGCCAGCCGGTCGTGGGCAGACGGTCTTGGCCAAGGACCGTCGGAGCACCTCTGCGCCGCTGCTAGGCCTATCTGCCGAGCTCGCTTGGACGGGGTCAGTGGAATCGTGGCCGTTGGAGCATTTCCCGGGTGTTTGTGGATCCAGCGTTCTTGTTCGTCGTGGTTTATTTCAAGTACTTTTTACTTTTTTTCTTGCTGCTTGTAGTCGTGACGCGTGAGAAGAGCAAGTACAAAAATAAACGTCCGTTGGTCGTCGCGACCAAGTAACTGAGCGACGCTGTCGGCCATGCTGAGTTGATCGTCGTAGGATTCCGTCGTAACCTGAGCAAAACTTACGATAATTTTGTTTCGTAAATACGAATTTGTTCCCACGTTTTGTCTTACGCACTCTTTCGGCGTAACATGGTTTTGTGAATCTGGCCTCTGCACTTCCGAAAGTCGCAGGAAAGGTAAGACAGACGCAGACGACGTTGCAAAGGAGCAGACGACGCTCAGATAGGGGGGCCGTGATCAGCCAATCAGGGCACGGCGTTCTGACGTCACCGGTACCCCCCTGCGCGAGAAGCAGACGAACTTGCCCTCCGCATAAACACAGTACCCTCCCCCAAGACTTTTTTTTTAATCAAGGCGCAGGGATTAAATACACATATCATAAAATGAACTGCCCACCCCTTCAAGAAAACAAAAGAAAAAGAAGATAGCTCATATTTATAATACAACACTGCTTTTGAGCATCGCGATGAAGTTTCTATTTGATGCTTCTATTTTGGAAAGGCTCTGCCCAAATAGCAACATGCTTCGAAATAAGACCTCAATCAAAATAAACCTCAGAACGTAAATATATATATATATATTTTTTTTAGGGGGAGGGGGAGGGGCAGAGGAAGGAAGCTCTTTCTTGACATTTGTCTGCAACCCAAACACCTGAAAAATAGAAAACATCACGGGATGTTTAGGGTTTTTATTAGCGATTCAGAACAATGTTTCTATTTCGAGTCGATGTGCCCAAATATCAAAATGACTTTCCAACTCGAAATAAATTTCACGACGGAAATATTGCGGTAAATTTGTTTTTCTGGTGAAAGTTTTCTTTTGTGATATAAGTTCAGGTACTTAAAACGTTTATTGCAAGATCCGTGTCTCTTTAAGAGCGTCACTAACTTGCCATACAATATAATAATAATAAAAATAATCATGAAAATGACTCAAGAATAACGTTTTATTAGGTGTCCTGGAACGACCACGCGGTCTTGGTTTTGGCACACCGAAACTTCCATACACACTACGAAAAATGAAGAAAAAATAAAAAAAAAAACATTAAAAGAAACAAAACACTTAAAACATTCAGTAAAGGACATGATACATATAACGCATGCTGACACAATGATACGATTTACACAACAAACAAAGAACGAAACACAGGGTCCAAACGCAGGGTAGAAGACTGCCACAAAAACAACAATAATAATATTAATAGTAATATTAATAATATAATAATTATATTAATGTGTCCACAAACAGCACAAAGCATATAAGATGGTTTACTATCACAAAAAAAAGAAAAAACACGTGCAAATTGCACCCCCTCCCCCCTTTTAAAAGAAAAAGAGAGAAGCAAAGTTATAATTATCAACAAACTAGCGGCTCGATTGCTCGTCGAAAATTGTTTATGTCACATATCTGTGAACAAGCAAATGCGCGTGCTGATTGTTGGGGTCACCAAATAGCTTATGTTTTTTGTTTTTTTGTCGGAGAATCAAAATGAGTGAATTTCGTAACCTCGCGAATGAGCCGTTGAGGACACGCCAAACAACATCAACAAACAATAGAAAAGAAGGTTACAGAGACGTGTCATTTTCGACGCGAAGCACGTAGGTTGGCGAACAACTAAAGGAGTCTTCCCTAATTACCTGGAAGCGAAGACGAGCGCTTTCTTATCGGTAGAAAAGCCTAACTCCGGGGCGTCAGTCAGGTTGACTGACGGTGTCAGGTTCGGCACAGGATGTAAATGAAATCAAGACTCTTTTTGGGAAGGCATCGTGAACACGAACTCGCACCCACCCACACCCACACAGTAGTGGCGTTCACGAAACGACCTGACAAGGTTGACGGGAGGTGGGCGTGGGGCCAAACAAGCGAAACAGTAATCGAACTCCACAAACAGCGGATTCTACAAATAGTACGAGCAAGAGACTTACCAAAGAGGGGAAAAAGTAGATAATGAACAATGCGGCTGACAAACTGGCGAAAAAAATAGAAAAGATGTGGATTTAGATAAAGGTTTTCAAGTTTTCTTGTTGGCTTATAGCTAGGGTTTTGTGTTTTCGGAGTTCATTTTTCGTCAAATTCAGAGGGTGTTTTTTGAAGTTTATTTATGTCAAAGATTCGGAGTTTATCGGAGTTTATATATGTTTGTTTCCCAATTCTTCGAAATTCGGAGTTTAATTTCTCATTGTTTCCTATTAAAAACGATTATATAAATAATAACCGGATGTAAATGTATGCCAGATAAAGAATAAAACACGCTTGTGTCAATTAAAATTTTTTGAGTTGAATTTGTCGTTGGTGTCATTGCCATTGGCAATACTAATTTGACCCACGACAAATGTCGCAGACAGGTGTTTTTGCTTCGATAAACGTCGATATCTTAAAATCAATAAACTCCCGGAGGTAGTCGCTAGGAAGCTCGTAGTCATCCCATACTATTCCATCAATCTAGCCCGCGGCCGCGCGAGGTGGAGTGGTTAAGGATGTAATAGAGAAGTTTCAACCGCCCCTTTTTCCTATTTTATACAATTTCTATAGTCATTGTTACAAAAACATATCCTCTCCTTTCTCTAAATCACAAAACGCATGGCCCAAACTGGAAACCAAAAACAGTGTCTTTTGTCGTGACCCGAATGTACAATGACCTGTTGCCCTGAATAAACCTTGAAAAGACGAGCGGTAAGAACACCTTTGAAAATGGTTCGAGATTTGAAAGATAATTTCGGTGGCATTTTTCCTGGACCATTGACCCTGCGCTGCTCAAATTGTAAAAAAAAAAATAAAAAAAAAACGTTTTTCTTTTTTTTTTTTGCGAGGGGGGGGAGGGGGGAGGGAGGTGGGAGTGGCATTGACACATAAAAGTTCCGAGTTTATTGGATAAATTCTACCGGCAGGTGTTTTTTGGAGTTTTTCTGAATTTATTCGAAAACACGGAACCCTACTTATAGCTAGTTAACTTCGCAAGTTTAGTTTTGTTTAGGCAGCGTCCGTCGTCTCTTTGCTGCTGTTCTTGCACCTTTTAATTGACTGTTTTATTCGGGATTTATTTTCTCGGTAGTCTCACAAATGAGACTATAGATAGCAGGTTGAGATGCCAAATCATGGCCGATTAGCTTGAGGAGAGAAAACCAATTGTGTGTCAGGATATAAACGGTACTTTGTAGAAGTGTTCAAGGTCAGTGCAGGTTCGCCTTTAATCGAGAGTAAGAAAGTCAGCGCAATTAGTACCTTAGAAAAACACGAACACATATCTATATGTGACTGAAGCAAGCACGATATGCGAATTAATGCGCTATAAATATTTGCAGTTTAATATTTTCTTAAACTTAACGTGGATAGATAATTACAAATTCAGGAACTCCCAAAGATGATATATTCATTCTATCTTGCACATTTCAATTAATTTGCGTTTCGTCGATCGAGAAATTTCGTTGATGGTGTTTCCAGCAGGCATAATATTTCGTCCTATGCGTTCAATACTCTGTTAAATCGTTTTATTATTTTTGCCGTTTTTGGCATCACTGTGTTGCATTTTAATTTCTTGAAAAATCCAATTTTATGAACCTCATGTTGCAGAATTGCTTCACTATGGGGAGAAGTCAAACTTGTACGTAACGCGTTTCGAGTAACACTTTACTTGTACCTTGTTTTTGTTTCGGTAACGAAGTAGAGGCCTAGTTACCTTTTAGGACAAGAAACGTCGAAAACAAAAGTTCCCAACTTAGTTCCCCACCCTACTCGCATCTCTATTTTACGCGAGGAGGAAACGCTAGATAGACTACAAAAATCTGTGCACAAGCATAGCCTCCTCTCTACTCACAAAGCTTGGCCGTTCGACGACGGAGCCATAGAGTGCCCGGTCGTAGATTTGGAGCGCGTGGATCAGGTAGCACAGAGCATTTCTCGGGAAACCTGGACGTCAGCGTACAGCTTTTGCAGCGGCGAAGACCCGAAACATGGTTTTCGAACCCGACGAGAAAAGAAGCGGTAGCCCGAGGAACGCGAGGAGCTCGAGCGGACATTTTCTTGCTTGGGGGAAGTGTGTTTCGGCGTTTCGCCGCAGCGGGGCGCCCGTCACGTGGCTCTGCTCTCATCCGTTGTCTGCCGCTATACCTTTTCAATTTCGGCGGCCGCTTCTCCTGGCGATCTGCCAGGCTTTGTCAGTATAAAGGAGGCTATGGCAGAGGGTGTGTCAGTATTGCTACAGGTATCCCTGAATGAAGGCTTTAAAGAGCGAGGAATTATAAACCACAACAAATATTGAAAGCGGAAACTCCTTCGTAAAAACGACACATCAAGTGTAACGAGAAAATATGGCGTTATTTTCTAGTTGATGTAACGCGTTCCTTTTGAATCGCTCCGTACCGAGTAACGCACCTTGTTACTTTTTGAATAAGTACGAGTAATGACATTTAGTTACTTTATTTCAGTAACGTGTACGCGTCTGGAAGTGATTCCAAATGATTTACTTCAGTGACAGCGTCGATCCGTCCCCTGCGAATGGACACCTGCGTCTTCTTAATTACACCCATATGATCGGTAGTTGACTGATTGCCGCCGCGAGCAACAGCCCTCCCCAGTGGTGGCGTCGACACCTGGTGTTTACGCCTGATGCGAAGCTGTGTGCGAGACGCCTCTTCGTCTCATCTGTACTTCTTTCTTGTCTGTCTCGGGGAAGAAACGATCCTGAATTCTGAGGCCGGCCTTTGTGTTTGTCTGTGCGCGTGCACAGACATGTAGGCGAGTGCGCGTCAAGACGCGAAGACCGAGACAAAGCCATAATCAAAATGACAGCAACGAGAAGCCCGCAGTGCACAGAAAGAGCCACCATAAATAAACAAAATATATATATATGGGTGGTTTCATCTCAAATCGTGCAGGCAAAAAGGGTCGAATTTTTAATTTCGCTGAAAAAATTTTATGTTATGGCGTCGTCTCTAAAAACGCAGTAGCCACAAACCGCAAGTCCGTCGGATTTTTTGTTCTCGACTTAAGAATTTTAAAAGAGGCCGCGGCGGAAAACAGTGTTTTTCACATCCGTCGTGGGTCGGATGTTTCGCTCGATCTCCCGTCGTGGATTTTCAGTCAACATTATATTAACTTTTTTCAAGCACTCTGTGGGCACAGGTAAAACGCTATAATACCATGAAATAATTTCAGGCGTTTTGCTTTTTTTCTGCAAAAATGTTAAAAACGCCCCCTCGGTCAATTGTTGACGAAATTTGACAATTAAATACTGGCGATCTACTTGGGTTACATCAATATTTTTTATGTCTATGGAGATCCCCAAACACGCTCTTTATAGATATTATAAAATGATTTAGCTGTATTAAATATCCTTAGCGGGACCTTTACGTTAATGTTATGCGAAAACCAAAAATTACCAATTTTAAGATCAATTTTCTCAAAAAACCCATTTTTTATTTTTTTTTATTTTTTGTTAAAATGTAGATATGATAGTTGTCTACTCGAAAAGCAAGTCGAGAAAGTGTATATTTTGTTTGTATGTTCTATATTTAAGCATCAATATCGTACAAAAACGTGTTTTTACGGCTTGAAAGGGACTTGCGAATTGCGCGTCTTCACAAACTTTGAAATATTTTTGCATTTTTTTTAAGGCTCCCACGTAAAAATGAAATACAGTAGTTCCACCCTGTAATATTTATTGATCATTTAAACTTTATTATAGGCGGCAAGCTACATTGGAACAGTTCAAAAGAGAAAGCGACACTTCTTAACAGACCAGCAGGCGTCGTAAATTTTTAATGTATAGAAATCGGCAGACGTCGTATTGATTCGGGGCCTTCATTGGCCTATATTAACGTCCTGACCTTTCGAAACCAGCAGATGACCACGACCTTTCGCGCTCGTTGTGTTAGATAGGACGGCCCGTGACAGTAAAGTGAGCAGCGCACCCTGTGTCACGAGGAGTGAAATGGTACGAATGTGGCGTTGACGCGGCGAACAGTGACGGCCACCCAGGAGGAGTCAGTCAGTCAGAGTATTGCAGAAGGGAAAGCAAAGGAACTGTTGCCTGGGAGGATGAGAACACCACGGCCTTACAATATCGACGGTCAACAACAGTTCTGCCTTCCAAAACAACGCCGCGTGCGAGCTAAAATCGGCGGCGCGGGCACGCACACGAAGATGGGCCGGTTTCGTTAGGAATGTGGGAAAATTTTGAAACCAGCCATCCGTGCACGCGTGTAACGATACCGCGTATTTGCCCAAACTTCGAACGCCCTATCCTAGAAATGGCCGTGCTCTGCAAAGTGGTTGTCCTGTGCTTGTCCTCCGTGTTTTATTCTTTCAATTTTATGTACTCTATCTCCCTCCGCGGAAATCCGATAGCACCGAAGGGTTATCTCTTTTGTAAACAGCAAAGCCCGGAGACTAGCATCAAAAACGAGCGTGTTGGTAAATATACTTGCGTCTATTCTGCCCGGTGACTAGTTGGGTCGAAGTCAGCCTCCTTGTCAACTAAAACCGTTTGTGAAGAGTGGTCTTCTCCCGAGATGAAAAGTTAGCGCCGGCTGACGTGTTCTTTTGAATAAGGGAAGGGGAAAGAGAAAGTTTGAGTAACTGCATGCAGTAACTACCTCGAAAGCTCCTCTCACGATATGAACCTCGAGGCATGTTACGTCTCGGTTACCTTCTGGCGCACCGCTGCTTGAAACCATTTTTGATTTTGTTCCGCACAGCCCCAAAGGATGTGCGGAACAGAGTGAAGAATAGATTCGAGCATCATCTGGACGCCATCATCCTGTCAGGCTTCAGTGTCGTGGGACTGGACTCGGCGTCGGTCAGTTAAGACTTTTTTTTAATTTTATTTCGTGAGTGTTTCTTCAATCCGCTGAACTTTGTTTCTCGGGTGCGGTTCTGCTGAACTTTTTTTTTATGTTTCGTTACTAACTGTTTGTTAGCATTGTTTACTTGTTTGGTTTATTTCTTCATGGCGTAGCGGCCTGACGGTGCTGTAGAGAGCGTGTTCGCACGCATTTGGTTGTGTCCCGTTTAGGGAATGCCCGGAGGGGTTGGTTTTCTTGCCGCGTGCGGCTGAGTTTTTCTGTCTTAATTAATTTTTTTTTCCTTTACGTGTCGTTGACTTCTTTGTCTGACTCTCCACCAGGCGTGGACCTATCGCCTTGCCACCGCTCGAACCTAAATCTTTTATTTTTTTACCGCAATTTTTGTTTAGATCGGAGTTGGGTAATTTTATTCTTATTTATTTATTTTTATTCCCTACCCTTCTCCGTGACAATCTCTCCCTGTGTTTCGGATCGTTTTTGTGTCATCACTTTTGTGTATTACGGAAGTGAAAGGCCATTCCCTGCGGTGATCTGTGCGATGTGCGGTGAACAAACCCTAGCGTTTGGTTTCGGAAAGAATGGTATATAATAGATCAATGATGTGGTGATTTTTGTGTCTTAGTAATATGACAGCTAATAGCTAGTCATGGTAGTTTACAGTGAAAGTTTTATAAATCGAAAAAATACAACGTCTGTGCCTCTTCGATATTGAAGGTCTACTAGGCCTGCTGATTTAATTAGATACGTTTCTCGTGGTTTCCCGCTCTTTTCAAAACATAAATAACTATTCAATACCACAAAATGCGTTTATAAGTGATTAAAAAACGCAGACGAAAATTCAAGAAAACTTTTTTACAATTCATAGAAGCGCACTTCTTTTTTTGTCTGACTTAGGTCTCGCAAAACGAAGACGTCTTTTTCCGATATTGAGGCTTAAATATAGAACATACAAACAAAATATACACTTTCTCGACTTGCTTTTCGAGTAGACAACTATCATATCTACATTTTAACAAAAAATAAAAAAAATAAAAAATGCGGTTTTTGAGAAAATCGATCTTAAAATTGGTACTTTTTGGTTTTCGCATAACATTAACGTAAACGTCCCGCAAAGGTTATTTAATACAGCTAAATAATTTTATAATATCTGTAAAGAGCGTGTTTTGGGCTCTCCATGGACATAAAAAATATTGATGTAACTCAAGTAGATCGCCAGTATTTAATTGTCAAAGTTCGTCAACAATTGACCGAGGGGGCATTTTTGACATTTTTACAGAAAAAAAGAAAAACGCCTAAAACTATTTCATGGTATTAGAGCGTTTTATCTGTGTCTACAGAGTGCTTGAAAAAAGTAAATATAATGTGGACTGAAAATCCACGACGGGAGATCGAGCGAAACATCCGACCCACGACGTATGTGAAAAACACTGCTTTCCTCCGCGGCCTCTTTTAAAATTCGTAAGTCGAGAACCAAAAATCCTACGAACTTGCGGTTTGTGGCTACTGTGTTTTTAGAGACGACGCCATAACATATATTTTTTTCAGCGAAATTAAAAATTCGACCCTTTTTGCCTGCACGATTTGAGATGAAACCACTCATATATATATATATGCTAATTTAGTAAAGTGGGAAAAGAAACGGGTGTCTCTACGTGGGTGTGCCTAGGCGTGGCGTGTGGCTCTGTCAGCGTCATTCGGTAGTGTCTTTGTACTCGTATTTATATTTGTCTATTTCATTCTATGAGTTTGTTAATTGTTGTTACACTATTTTGCGTGTATCATTTTGTATGTTTGGCTATGTGTATTCTGTGTTTGAGTTTTTGCTTATATTGTTGTTCTTGTTTATTTCTTCGTCGCGTTGTCGGTTTTATTTACTTTGTATGTTGTCTACTCACTAATATTTATTGTAAATATTCTGTTTGGGATTGTCTGTATATGTTTCGCTATTGATGTTTGCTTTCGTACTTGGATTTGTTTTCTGAAGTGTTCTTTCTCTTTCTAAAATCCAAATTCCATTTAAAATTAAAATTCAAATTTTGTCTTCATTTCTTTCTGTTTGGAGATGGGAGGCAGAAAAAAAAAACACTTTGTTGTTGCTTGACGAGCTCCGGCCTCCCCACAGCAGCAGAGAGGACAGCATGAGCATATAGGCACTGCTTTAGCATTAATACTTACGACACAAAAAATAAACAACAGGCGCTAGCGAGGAGAATGGCAATCCATTGACCCATATTTTTAAGATTCACAATTTCTACGGACACTCCCTCCCAAACGCAGAACGAACACTTTGCCGGAATTTACTTCACACTTCAATATTCAGTTCTGTCAAACGATTTAAAAACGCGGGACTATATTTGGACCTTGTATTTTTTTGAACGGCAATATATAAGAAAAGGCAGTAAAATCTAAAGATAAAAAAATGTAAAACGTTGTGTGTTCTTTTTTTTTTACCCTCGTTTACGGTTTTAAAATTTACTTATGTGTGACAATATGTAAAATTCCCAATTGCACTGACCAATCATGCGGTTACTTTCAAGTGATGGTTTTCAAAGTGCTTGCACTTATACTTATGTCACAAATAATACTCTCGAAACCCTCATTTAGTAAGATTTACGCCATATTGACATCGCGAGAGAAAATGAATAGTTCACAGCCACGGGCTAAAAAAAAAGGTTTCCCGAACAGCGCCCTAAAAGGTGGCTTTTCCCCACAATGACACCGTATGCGGGGATGCACCCTTTACAGGGACAGCACTGTTGGGGAAGCTGTGATTGCTTGCCGAGCAACCTTCGCTGAAATAATACCGTTGATGTCACCACAACTCCCTCGTGGTATATTGATCCTCGCTTTTCGCGCACCCATTATGACTAATAATTTATTCTGCTAAGTCCCTAATACCTGAGCGTTATATGAGAACCCAAATGCTTGTATTGATCATAATCCAAAGTTAATCTTGTAAATGTCGAAATAAAGGCCCGTTCAAACACGCGTTTTCCTACGACCGAGTTTCTGTGACGTCTCACCACGACAGAACAGCCTGGCACGGCTGGCGCCATCTATGAGATGACCGTGGAACTGCATTTGACTAGAGCGAAGGTTTTGCAGTATTTGCGACATCAAATGTACGTGCAATATATGAGAAATGACCGTTGAAAATATTGTCAAACTTTTTCACGCCAAAAACGAATTATGCGCGATAAAAAGAAAGTAGAAAACATTCGTAAACGTTAAGTGTTCCGTGGCCACACGATAGATGGCGTCACTGTGTTCTCTAGTCGTAAGAAATCCCAAGGGTTTTAAGGCACTCGTTTGTAAGTAGTCGCACGTGTCTGAACCAGTCTTAATTCGCTCCGTTCTATACACAACTTTCCCACAAGTAAGCTTTGGGCGAAAATATTGTAGTTTCAAGGATTTTGAACGTAAGCTGACGCCTTAAACGACGGAGGACATGCCTAATTTTGTCTAAAGTTCTGGCTTGTAGGGTTTGAACTTGCTTTGGGTTAACTGGCGTCTATAATACAATACACAGACAGTTATATTCGGTGATCAAAGCTGTCTTGCCTTTGGGGTTACTGTAATCAAGGCGATTTCGGGGCACCTATGTACTACACTTCTCGCGGGAAACTATATTTCTATATGTTTCTAAAAAAGTTTTAAAAGTTGCGCAAGTAACACTTAATGGGTGGATATTTAGTGGTCGAGCTCAATCGAGAAACGACTTCCTTCTTTTTCCTCGGCCTGGTATGCGTTCTTGTATAAACAGATGAATTGTGTCTCTTTTCTTTCGAATTGACATACGAGTATACTCGCAAGCTACTCCACTTATCCGGAGGCTTTTTTTTGTTTTGTCGAATAATAGATGATTTCTTTTAGTTCATTTTTTTCCAATATTTGCTGACTTAGTCGTAGGAATAACGGTGTAGGAGCAGTCACGTGGATCATCTCGAATTGACGGTAAAATAATGCGGCTTGGGTAATTGATAATAGTACCAGTCTGTGAACTCTCGACATGGGCTCGGTTCAAATCAATACGCAGGCATTTATTTATTGAATGTATGTATTTTCCAATACTGACAGCATATTGCAAGAACCCCGAGGTAGAAAACAAATACACACCTCACTGTCAATAAACATATGACGTAAGAGTGGAATAAAGGCACTCACTTGACAAAAAGGTGCATAACTACTTCTTCGTTAGTCGTAAAACTACTTAACACTTTTAACTGAGCCCAAGCGTTAGCCGAACCCGGGTATATTGTTTACGCATTATTACGCTGCCACGAATCATGTCTTTTTTATTATTATTATGACAAATTTTCACGGGCTGAGCGACTCTCGCGAAATAGTATTGCAATTTGGCAATATATGGCTCCAGATCCAAGTTTGTACGATAATTTAAAAAGCAAAGCTTTCAAGGTATGTCACTATTGTATACGTAATTGTTGCCAGCGTAAGCCATACGAAATATTCTAATGCGGTCGATACTGAGCTCATCATTTTCATTGGTCCATCTCATTTGAGACTACCAGTAGTAAGCACGCACGATAATTGATTTGTCTAAAATACATCACGGAGATTTGATGTGTAAAATACCCGGGGTAGATGGTGTTTATGAAAACAATCTATATGCCGCAATCGTATATCCGCTGTTGACGGGTCATCAAAATAGGTGTTTCTGTGCATTCCTTGCGCAATACTCACAACAAATTCTCGTTTTTTGATATAGAAAAATCGAAACAAACATAGCGATTTTTATTCAGAATGGGGTTTTAGTACAGGACGACACAAACATATAAATGTCTGAAACACTCCGCCGAGTGAAAAACACACCAACACGCATTGGATTTCTGATTGAAAGCGGTATGCCGCTTTCAATCTGTCGACTTTTTTATATCGACCCTGCCTTAGTTGTCCTCACACTAGTATTGTTGCGTACCTATCTGTTTTCAAACGGTGTTCCGATTGCAGCATCCACTTATTCGCGGAAGGACGAAGCTTGAATTTTCCAAGCGAGGATGTGAAAGTACGTGAATGAGGCCGAGGAAAACGATGCACAAATAAAAGATGGGACTTGATTTGGTTGAATTGGGCATGCCCTGCATGTGCGATGAGAAACTCCGGAACGGGATCTTTTTTTTTTTTATTTATGTTGAATGTCGCTCGAGTTTTTTTTTGTTTATTTGTTTTGAGGATTCTGAACTCTTCTTCACTCTTTTTAGAATCCAGTTCAGACAAGTACAAGTTCGCAGCGGCTGTAGAGGCGGGAGGGTCTGAAATAGTAAATACTTAAATAAGCGATGTATAAAAGAACAAGCTGAGTGAATAAGTAAACAAAACAGGTTCTACAAAAAAAAAAAAAAAACGTGTGCGAGGAACAAAGCGATGTTGTAAAGTGTGCGAATCGACAACTCAAAGCCTTCTTCGTGAAAACCCCAGCTTTCTTTCAACCTTAGACTGAGCTCAATACCCCAGCAAGCAAATATAGCAAGTATCTGATCGGTTGAAATCTATACGGATCTACATTTTGCCGACGATTTGAAAAGAGGACATGTACAAAACTATCCAACTTACAACTCATACCTTTTTTAAAGCAGCCTTTTTCTATGAAATTGACGTTTAGTTTGTTTTTATGTGGAAGTTAAAGTGAAATTGTTATTTTACTTCAAGTGATAGCTCTCTAACGAGTTCAAAGAGATGTAAATATAAAGAGAAAAACATTAACCGTGTTTCGTTCCATGATTTATGTTTTCGCAACCCACCCCACCCCATCTTTGTTCGCGACAATTGGTTTACCTGCCAACGAGAGACGTCACGTCTAATTTCGGATTCGTATTTCTTTTTTCCCCATTCAAATAGTCGAGCTCTTACGACTAAGAATGCTGACTCATTGTTGCCGGCCAATAGTGGAACTTTTGGTTTGAACTAGCCTAATCCGATTCGTCGTGTCTCCGATCTATACGTTGCCAAATCAAATTTGTATGTGCTTTATTTTTTTGTACCTGGACATATTTTTATGTTTGCGTTTATGTTCAGGCCTGCATGCATATCTAAATATAAATAATGTATTTAGGTTCGAATTTTTTAGCCGCGTTTTAGTTGAGGTGCGTTCCTATATGCGTGCAGACAAAGTATTGATCCTTCAATAAAAAAAAAAAAATAGAAACACGCTAAAGAGGCATTCAAAGGCGCATGGAGCTACTGGAAAAGGACAACAACAAAACAAAGCCTTAACAATGACTCGGGGGAGGGTCAGCTAGGCAGGATCTGAAGTTGTTCTACATGGTACGCTACTCCATGAAGCCATTCCATCACAATCAGTGTCTGCTCCTTTGCCTCGTTCGACCCGTTATCAGATGGTTTTTTCTTGTCTAGTTGCATCGCCTCAACATCGCTCCCTTTCTATGCACCGCGCTTGGGTAACGGCTGGGCTGCGCCTCGCACCTTTATAACCGACCTTTCCTTTCTTTACTCGTTCGTTCCTTGCTGAGAATATTAAGCGCTTTAGTTTAGGGTACACTATATTGTTAACCTTTTGCCTCTTACTATTTTCCAGCAAGCTTAGAAGCGCTAAACTTATTTAGTTTGTTTCTGTTTTATTGTCTGCTAATTACACGAAACAAAAGTTGACACATTTTGCTCACCGGCATCTTCTATCCGTATTCTTTTTCGCCCAACTGAAGACATGTTTTTGGGCGAAGATCCTAAGTGATGTTCTTTAAACAGGAAGCGCTGCGTGCGATAACTTAAGTTATCTCAGTTGGCCTCATATAGTACGGTGTAAAATCATTCAGTCGCCATCTTTCTTCAATGGGTGACCGCAACTTGAATTAATTGTTTGACCTGTATATGTTATTGCTATTTGTTAATCGTTTAATTTGTGGCTCTATTGTCGTAGTTCTTTTATGACTTGCCGGGAGAGGCTAAAAACGTACTTTGCATAAAACCAAGCGCGGCGGGACAGCGTCAAATATGATTAGTAATAATCTAGTGAATAAAGTAGCAACAAAACCGGTCACCCAAGATGCAAAGAGATTTCTTAGACTGGTCAAGAATCACAGATATGGCGTTCGATATAACTCTTAGTGAAACCTAATTGTTTCTTTGAGAGTGACCAAAAACGCACTGGTTTTCTGTCTGAAGTCACGATTCTTTGCCCGAAGCAGACCCGAGTATAGAACGGGACGCTGCAGTTCTCACCAATGCTTGCTCTTTCCTTGGTTTGTCGCTCCAGGAATGTTGCTGATCGCGCTGACTGTATCGTCGAAAATGTAGGTGCACACTTAAAAAAAAAGAACATAATCGAGTCTCTATGAGCGATACTCTAACGCGCAAACATTCACAGCATTACAGATGCCGCAGCTTAAGTAACACAGGTGCGGCTTAAAATGTTCATGATTCATGCTTTTTTTGCGATTCACTGTTCGTGATTCTCATTTATTGATGCCGTATGCTCAGCGGTTGTGGAGTGATAATACAATGCCCGAAAACTCCACGCCTTGTGTTGCCTAAGTTGTCGGTTGTCATAGCGGTGAGCACACGAGTGTGACAGTTTAGTAAAACAAATAATTATTTATTAATAGTGCTAACTCATACGAGTTCAAGCGAAGTGGTACATCCTAAAAAAAGACAGTTGAAAATGTATGATAATAGCTTTTTGTTTCTTTGCTGCGATTCAAAGAAACTTCAAAACTTACTACTTGAGGAGCAATGTAAGGGATCACGACTGGAAGTTCTCACATAGGAGGGTCAAATTCAATGCGACATACACGGACGCGGAACTGCGACATTCTAGTTGCAAGGAAGATTGCTCTGACACGTAGTGGGCTATTTCCGTCGTGCCGAGAGTTTCCAGTTTCGCAACTAAGTCTGTGTATGTCTCGGCTAATTTGACAACACACGCCACTCTATGCACTTAAAAAAAGGTGAATTTAGAGATGACCTGCAAAGTGGCAGACTACGACGCGTTCCTACAATGTTGCCGCAGGAACCTAATATTGTATTCGGAGTTCATTTGTTGTAAGGCTAATGATGATAATACGGCTCAATGGTGTCAGGCTTGAAGAAAACTAATTTGTTTGCATTTGTTTTTCTACGCAGGTTTTGAGCTATTACTAGAGTGTACTAATAAAGATATCTAATACGTCTTTAGTAGACGTATTTCTTTTGTGACAATGTTACTAATAAGAAGGCTTTTGGTTTTGGTTTAGCCGTTAGCAAAAACTGCAGCTTACTATCCGCGATTGCTTCCATACAGCAGCCACCACTCAAAGTTTGCATTGCAATTCGATTTCAAAAGTGGATAAAAAGAAAAAACATTGTTGCGTCTAGATGACCTCATCCCAGTCATGCTTATTTCATACCTCGAAGATGCAGTAGCAACCGGTGAACGACACACCAAATTGCAGGTCCTGTTGGAGAAAAGCAGTGTTTTGATAAAATAAATGAAATAAAGGGTTTTATGAAGTAATTCTTTGTATTAAAACATACGGACATTGCATATCCCGTCCGAGTTATACCCTCTAAGACTGTCAGCTAGTGGCAGTCACAGAAAATGCGAGTGACGCCGATCATGCAAGTGCAATATTGTGGGTTTGAATTACGCTTCAATTCCGCGAGCACGCGGGCATTGAAGGTGAAGAAATTTGCGTAACTTTGAGAGTCAAAGCTACGTATCACTGCATAATCTTAGCTTTTTTATGCAGTTCTGTTCTCCTTGTGCAAAGAAGTTGTATAGCACCGTCATTAGTCTGTCCGTTCTGGCTCTAGATAGGATTAATTAAAATAATTGTAGAGAAGCGTCAATGCTAGACAGATGGTTTGTTAATTGAATCGAAGAATCGCAATTGATGTGTGGTCTCGACACGCTTGGCTTGTAGTCTTCGTTTCCCAACTGCCTATCTCATCTCAGACTGCTCTCTATTTTGTAAAGAATCTGAAGAACTTGCCTTGATCTCCTTGGGCCACCAGAACTGATCATTCTAGCAAACCTACGGTACCATCAGGAAGATGTCACAGTTGTAGCATTATTTTGCCGGTTTCGTGCGACTATTTAGAATGCTACACGGAATGCGAACTATCCAAAAATATGCCCCTGGAAGTATATTGTCTTTTTTATTTAAATCTGCAACGACAAAATAGTGGTTTTGATGCTGTGAAACACGCGGAGCGTCGGTTATAACTTATAAAGCCACAGTGCTGGGCGACCGTTTATTATTTCTTAAGTTTGCATTTAAGCGCATGGAGTAGAATAAATGAAATATTTAGAAGAAATTTTTCATCCACACTTCCAGCCTAAGTTAGAGTTTTACTTTTTTCAATTCCACGTTTTTAATATAAAGCTAATGGCTAGTTTTGGGGTGTAGTCAAAGAGCTATTTGACTTAGGAAGAGGGTGGGCATTGAAAATGCGCTTTGGGAAGAGAAAGTAAGGAGACCGGCACGCCGCGTGTCCAGAGTGCGTAATCCAGAAGTTAAACAGTATGCAAGCTTCCTGATCTCAAGAGCAGCTTATATAAGGTATGTTACAAAAAAAAAAAGAAATATTAATAAATGCGCGAGTAACGAAGTATGAAATAAAAAAAATCCAAAATGGTTAAGGATAAAAAACGACGAAGAAGACATGTATTTGGAAGCGAGATAGAAAAAAGTTTGAGGTCTTCGGGAATGCAAGATGATGAGGCCAAGTCGGCTGCAGAGTTGGATGGTGATAGCCAGAAACAGAAGATCAGCAGAGTAGTGGTTTGAAGTGAGGAAAAGTTTGAGGAGGAAGTTTGATAGTAAGAAGCTTGGATAATAATGGTTGATGTTAAATAACCAGCAGGAGGCGGATAGAAAAGAAATCTAGAGAGCTAGCAAAATAAATAAGAGCGGGCAAAAAATAAAACAACTAAGAGAGAACACGGAAAGTTAAGGTAGCGGCGTATTTATTATAATTTGTTGAGTAAAGGCGGTCAATTTCGGGAGGATCAGCAATGCCTAGCTTTTGCACTCATATTTTAGTAAGACTCATTTACATTTCCTATGACTCTTAAAACACGTTAGCAGAAGACTGCAGGTTATTCGGGGCATATGTTCAGTAAGACAGAGGCTTGGAGCA